>PVKV010006437.1:41750-105218 GCA_004027835.1 Alouatta palliata
CTCCGCCTCCTGGGTTCAAGCAATTCTCCTGCCTCAGCCTCCCGAGTAGCTGGGACTACAGGCACGTGCCACCATGCCCAGCTAATTTTTGTATTTTTAGTAGAGACGGGGTTTCACCATGTTGACCAGGATGGTCTCGATCTCTTGACCTCGTGATCCACCCGCCTCGGCCTCCCAAAGTGCTGGGATTACAGGCGTGTTGTTTTGTTTTTCAAGATGGAGTTTCACTCTTGTTGTTCAGGCTGGAGTGCAGTGGCACGATCTCGGCTCACTGCAACCTCCGCCTCCCAGGTTCAAGCGATTCTCCTGCCTCAGCCTCCTAGGTAGCTGAGATTATAGGCACCCACCACCATGCCCAGCTAATTTTTTGTATTTTTATAGAGACAAGGTTTCACCATGTTGGCCAGGCTGGTCTCGAACTCCTGACCACAGGTGATCTGCCCACCTTAGCCTCCCAAAGTGCTGGGATTATAGGCATGAGCCACTGTGCCCGGCCCCTAATGGTGTCTTCAATGAACAGAGGTTACTGATTTTAATGGAGTCGATTCGAGTCTGCCAGGCTTTCCCCTTATGGGAGGGCCTTTGCGTCTTGCAGGGAGTCCCCATACCGAGGTCCGAGAGACCTCTCTGTGTCTCTCAGGAGCTTTGCTGTTGTGGCTTGTGGGTCTGTGGTTCAGCTGGAATTCACTGCAGTGTGCAGTGAAGGCCCTGTGTTTCCATGTGGATTCCCAGTGGTACCACCTTCCCCCTCTCTGTGCCCCTTGGGTGGGGCAGGAAGGGGTGCCAGGCGGTCAGAGAAGCAGGGTGAGGGGAGTGGTGTGGTAGCGGTGGCCTGGGAGGCCAGGAGGTTGGTGAGAGCAGGCAGGCAGTTGAGCATTGGTGAGAGCAGCCAGTGAACATTGCCAGAACAGAGGCCAGCGTTCTCCCTGTCTAGAGCGGAGAGTTACAAACACGGGAAGGGAGAAGGTGAGAAAGACCCTGAGGGGTTGGACTGCACATGGGGTCTCAGCACAGGATGGTGGGATTTTGAAAACAAATGCACAAAAATGCATGCAGAAATAGCTGCCTGGGCGGCAGGCGTGTGTGACGGTGATTGTGTGTGCTACGTGTTTGTGTGTGTGGTTTGTGTATGTGTAATTTTGTGTGTGTGTGGTACATGTAGGTGTGTGTAAAGTTTGTGTATGTACGTTGTGTGTGTGTGAGGTGCCTGTGTGGTGTATGTGGTGGGATGTCTCTGGTGTGTGTGAGGTGCCTGTGTGGTATGTATGTATGTGAGGTTTGTGTATATATGATGTATGTGTGTGAAGTCTGTGTGGTGTGTGTGTATATGAGGTTTGTATGTATAGTGTCTGCTGTGTGTGTTTGTGAGGTTTGTGTATGTATGTTGTGTGTGTGTGAAGTGTCTGGTGTGTTTGTGAGGTTTCTATACATATATTGTGCATGCGTGAGGTGTGTGTGGTGTGTATGAGAGATTTGTGTATGTATGTGGTGTGTGTGTATCTGTGGTGTGTGCATGTTGAGGTTTTTGTATGTAGTGTGTGTGAGGTGTCCGTGTGGCACATGTGTGTGAGGTTTGTATGTATATTGCGTGTGTGAGGTTTGTGTATGTAAGTTGTGTGCATGTGAGGTGCCTGTGTGGTGTGTATGAGTGTGAGGTGTGTAAGAAGTGTGTGGGTATATGTGGTGTGTGATTGTATGTTGTGTGCATGTGTGCAAGACGTGTGTGCGTTCCCTCACCCGTGTGCAGAGGGGCCTGGCGACTGGGACACACTCCAGCAGTGAGCAGGCAGACACCCAGGTCCTGCCTTCTGAATGCCTGCGTGTCCCGGTGGAGTGAGGGTTCCGGGGAGATGGCGGACTCTAGGCCTGGACGTCTCACGGATGGCCACTTGTCAGAGGACTCTGAGCCACCTTGCAGGGACTCCCATTGGCAGGTACATTTTGACATCAGTTTGGGAGGTTCTCCAAAACCCCAGTGGAGATTTGGATAGGGAATGAGTTGCCCAGATCGGCCTTTGTGGTGCTGAGTTCTCTGTGGCGTGGACGCTCACGCTGCATGGCCTTCCTGGCAGAGCGTGGGTGCGTGGCAATAACCGGAACCAGGCTTTGCTTTAATTTCTGTTGTTCGGCCACCAGTGACCTTTCTGCTCCAGGATCCTCTGAGCCGTCACATCTCCCTAGCCCCTTCTGCTGTGTGATCATTTATTTTTGTGACCTCAACGTTTTGTCTTTTTTTTTTTGAGGCAGGGTCTTGCTTTGTCATCCAGGCTGGAGTACAGTGGTGTAACCACAGCTCACTGCTGCCTCGATCTCCCAGGGTCAAGCAATCCTCCGACCTCAACCCTCCGAGTGTCGGGGCTTCAGGCACATGCCATCATGCTTGGCTAATTTTTTTTTTTTTTTTTGAGACAGAGTCTTAACTCTGTCACCCAGGCTGGGGTGAAGTGGTGCAATCTTGGCTCACTGCAACCTCTACCTTCCAGATTCAAACAATTCTCCTGCCTCAGCCTCCTGAGTAGCTGGGATTACAGGCACACACTGCATGCCTGGCTAATTTTTGTATTTTCAGTAGAGACGGGGTTTCACAATGTTGGTCAGGCTGGTCTCGAACTCCTGACCTCATGATCCTCCCACCTTGGCCTCCCAAAGTGCTGGGATTATAGATGTGAGCCACCACACCCAGCCCACTTGGCTAATTTTTAAAAAATTTTTTGTAGAGATGGAGTCTCACTATGTCACCCAGGCTGGTTTTAAACTCCTGGGCTCAAGCAGTCCCCCTTCCTCTGCTTTCCAGAGTACCGGGATTACAGGCCTGAGCCACTGCACCCAACTGATACTTTGAAGAGTACTGCCCAGGTGTTCCGTGGAATGCCCCTCAGGTTGGGTTTGTCTGATATTTTCTCAGGATAAGACTGGGGTGATGGGTTTTGGGAAGAAACCCACAGAGGCGAGTGCTCTTCTCATCCTGTCATCCCGGAGTCCATGCTGAACACAGGAATCCGTGATAGCCCATGGCTTGGCGAGGTCAACCCTGGTCACTGGGGCAGGAAGCGTCTGCCTGACTCCACTGTCAAGGTGCAGCTTTTGCTTACTGGGTTGCATAGAAGCGAGTCACTGGCTGCGGTCCACACGCAAAGGGAAAATGAAGCTCCACCTCCTCGGGGGAGGAGCCAAGTGTGGCCCTGTGTTAAAACCACTGCAGTAATTACCAGCATCTGGGGAGTGTAGTCACAGCGACTCAGGAGGCCGAGCTGGGAGGATCGTTTAAGCTGAGGAGCTGAAACCAGCCTGGGCCACGTGGTGAGACCCTTACACTTTTGCCGCCGATTTTAGCATCCATCTGTGGACTCTGCCTGTACTGGTTATCGCTGGGGTGTTCTCATTTCCCTCATCCCTTTCAGCCTTGGCAGAGTTCTACTTTAATTGGAATTTAGGAAGCTGAAAGGAAGGTTTATTCTTTCTTCCCAATACATAATACACACTCACTCATAAGGATAGGCTCGTGGAGATTTACTTCATTCTTTGGGCTAAAATCTAATACCACCATGATTTATATGATTTCTCAGATTGTTCCAGCTTCAGAGCCCATGTCCTTCTGATATGTCCAGTCCTTTTTTATTTTTATTTTATTTTTTGAGACGGGGTCTCCTCTGTTGCCCAGGCTGGAGTGCAGTGGCTCCATCATGGCTCACTGCAGCTTCCACCTCCCAGGCTCAAGCAATCCTCCCACCTCAGCCTCCTGAGTAGCTGGGACTACAGGCATGCACCACCATGCCGAGCCAATTTTTGTGTCTTTTGTAGAAACAGGGGTCTCACTATGTTGCCCTGCCCATTCTGGAACTCCTGGGCTCAAGCAATCCTCCCACTTTGGCCTCACAAAGTGCTGGGATTATAGGTGTGAGCCACCGCACCCAGTCTGTATTTTATTTTTATTTATTCATCGAGACAGAGTCTTGCTTTGCTGCCCAGGCTGCAGTGCAATGGCATGATCTTGGCTCACCATAACCTCCGCTTCCCAGGTTCAAATAATTCTCATGCCTCAGCCTCCCAAGTAGCTGGGATCACAGGCAAACACCACCATGCCCAGCTAAATTTTTTGTTTTTAGTAGAGATGGGATTTCACCATGTTGGCCAGGCTGGTCTCGAACTTCTGACCTCAGGAGGCCCGCCTCAGCCTCCCACACTGCTGAGATACAGGAGCGAGCCACTGTGCGCTGCCTTATTTTATTTTTGAAGCATTTCTCAGTGCCTGGCACTGCAGGATGCTTGAGACTCATCTTGGTTTTCCTACACTCTGCCTTAGACTCAGCCATTTCTCCAGAACCCTGGTTCCTGTTTTTGAACAGGATGTGTAAGAAACCGAGACCTGGGGTTAGGTGTGCTCACTGCTTCTAGGTATTCTAAGCGGACAGCGCTGGGAGATGCCTGGGTGCACGCTGACCTGTACTTACACACCCGTCTGTACTCATTTCTGTCTGTGCATCTGACCAAACACACATTGTTTATACTGACTTTATGATTCTTCTTTTTTTTTTGAGACAGTCTTGCTCTGTCACCAGACTAGAGTGCAGTGGTGCGATCTCAGATCACTGCAACCTCCGCCTCCCAAATTCGAGAGATTCTCCTGCCTCAGCCTCCTGAGCAGCTGGGACTATCAGCATGCGCCACCACACCCAGCTAATTTTGTTGTATTTTTTAGTAGAGACAGGGTTTTCACCACATTGGCAAGGATGGTCTCAATTTCCCCCACTTTGGCCTCCCAAAGTGCTGGAATTATAGGTGTGAGCCACTGCGCCCGGCTGACTTTACGATTCTGATTAGACCCCACCAGTCTGTCTCTCCTCTGTGCTTCTTTGTCACATCTCCCTGTGGGGAGAGCCGTGGCCCCTGAGCCACCACTGATTTCCTCATCTGTTCTACCTGGTGTGTGCATAGAGAGGATTCAGAACCAACCTGCACCCCTCTGAGAAACTAATGCACCCACTGGAGCACGGTTTCTGCAGTCATTTTTTGCCTTTAACCTCATAAGCGTCTAGTCGAAAGACTACCTCAAAACACCTGAGGTTGGCTCCCCTCTGTTCTCCCCCGGTGTTTGCCAGTTTTAGGGTACACATGTTGAAGTTTGCTCTCCGTGCTGTGCAGCACTGCGGGGTTGCAGTCCCCTACCCCAGGGCCATGCTGGGCAGCCGTCAGTCCACAGCCTTGGTCCACTGCGTGTCCTGGCCTTGGGCACTTTGGTGCTGACTCATGTGTCAATGCCAGAGCGGTGAGGCCCTTCCCCAGCTGAGGCTCCCGACCTGATGATCCAAGCTCATGGCACCTGCTCTCTGGAAACATGGCCTTGCCTTCCTTCCGCCACAAGGGCCATGGGAGCTGACACTTGTCAAGGGGAGTCTCAGGCCCGTCTCTTCTTTGTTTGGCAGTCAGGGCCGGGACCTGAAGCTGTGCCTGTGGGACCTGGCAGAGGGCAGAAATGCTGTCGTGGACTCCGTGCGCTTGGAGAGTGTGGGCTTCTGCCGGGGCAGCATCCTGGTCCAGGGCCAGCCGCGCTGGATGCTTGCCGTGCCAGGGAAGGGCAGCGACGAGGTGAGAGCCACCCCACCTGAGGCCCCATGTTCTCCAAACAGCTGGGCTTATCCTCTGGACTTGGTTAGGAAGCACCTGCACCCACCCACAGGACCCCATGGAGCTGCCCACCTGACAGCAGCTTCAGCAGCCTGGGCTGACTGATGCATGGCTGCCTAAGGCTGGGCCTGTCCCCTTGGGGTGGCCCTGCTGATGAGCTATCCTCCTAGGGCAGTGGGAAAATCAGGAGGTGTTGGGGGGACGGTGTTTTGGAGGCCTGGGCACCCAGCATGGTTCTGCACATGGAGGAGAGTGGCATGGGATGGCCAAGCATGGAGGCCCAAGGCCAGCAGGAATGGCAGGGGAGAGACCGCTCAGGTCCTGAGGACCTCAGACCCAAGTGGGAGGAACGCTCTGGGACAGCTGGCAGGAGGCAGTGGGAGAGAGACCAAGGCCCTGGTGAAGTCGGGGGCCAGGGCAGCAGGGAGGGTGATGTCTCAGGGCACAGAACCAGGGCTGGGATGGGCTGGGTGCGGGCACAGGGTGGTGATCACAGTCCCCAGGGGAAAGGTGAGCCAGGGAACCCAGGGGATGGAGACGGGGGGATCACCAAGCAGGGAAGTCACCGTTAGGTGGAGCTTAGGCCAGAATGACCAGAGATGTTGGTAACACAAGACTGGCCCACCTGGACAGTGGTGTCCACACTCCCCGGGCACAGGAGGCAGAGTCTGCCAAGGGAGGTGTGCCCAAGATGTTCGGGGAGGGCAACATAGCGGAGGAGGGCATGGCTGGAGGCTCAGCTCTCAGGGGAGCTAAAGGGAAATCAGAAAAGAGCTCATGAGTGACAGCTGTCCCGCCTGGTTAGTGGGGCATGGTGGTCCGAGGGCGGGGCATGGGGAAGACGTACCATGGAGTGGGGGGTGCACACATGTGGGGGCTACTGTCCATGCCGACTGCCAAGTCCTCCCATTCCCTGTGCCCTGGGAGCCCTTGGGGCTGGCACTGGGCAGGGCAGCCCCCACGCACAGTTGGGCTTGGCCTCTGCCCAAGGAGAGTCGTTGTCTCCAGGCAGATCCAGTACATAAATAATGAGATAGGAACAGGCATTTATTTGTTCATTGCATTGAAATCACCAATTAGGAGCTACACACACTTTTCTTGTCAATCTGCCAAAAACCTGTTAGAAGTTGTATTTATGAGAGAAAGAGGGGTGTGCTTCCTGCCCCGGGACCCGCAGTCTGCAGACCCGCAGGAATGCCATGGGAGTTTGGTCAGCTCTTCCCTTGGCTCGCTGTCCTCCATGTGCTGGTCTCGGCCACCCCCAGGCCGCTGGCCGGCACTCAGTCAGCCCGTGCTGCCCCCGGCCACATGTCCCCTGTGCTCAAGGCTATCTAACCCTCCTCCTGGCTTTCAGCTGTCCCCGTGGGGCAGCGTCTGTCTTTTCCGGGGGCAGCCTTTCTGGGGACCTTGCACATCCTGGGAGAACGGTTGCTTTCCACATCCCCACCTGGAATCTGTCAGACTGGGTAGGAGAAAGCCTCGCTGGCCTGCATCCAGGCAGCGCCCAGGGAGCCGCACTCCCACCCCATTCGGCCGGCTGGGTGGCCACACTTGCCTAAACGTAACATTTTTCCTTCTGGAAACAAAAGTTGCAGTCAGGTGCCAGGCAGAAAGCTCATGGTGATTGTAGCAGGCTCCAAGTACAGGCACAGGCAGGGGCGGCCCCAGGCTGAAGACCCAGGCCAGGTGGACGTGGGGTGTACCCCTGGTGCTCAGGCCCAGGGCTCACCGCTCCCCTGCATCCGGGATGTGGTTCAAGGTGCCGCCACCCCCGCTCCTTCCTGCAGCGCCCATCAGGGGGCATCAGGGCTCCCTGGGTTCTGCCATCACTGTGCCCCCCATCTTTTGCCCCTCCCCTCACTGGACTGCTCGAGTCTTTTGCCCTTGATGCTCCCTCCCTGTCCCCAGAGGGGTCTCCTTGACCCTCCCTGGCTGGGGACTGTATGGTCCTGTAGGCTGTGTGGCCACTGCCTGCCTCCTCCGCAACCCTCCCCACCCCATAGGAGCACAGGTGTGCTCAGGGCGGCCCGTCCTGCCCGTGGCGTAAGTCCCCCACCTCCTTGCCTCCTTAACCGCTGGAACTAGCCCATCCTCCTGATACAGCGACAAGAGGAACAGATCTTATTTTAAGAAATCTGGCACAGAGGAATGCAAAAAGTAGGAAATCACAGTCCCAGCTACTCAGGAGGCTGAGGCAGGAGGAACCCAGGAGTTCGAGACCAGCCTGGGCAGCACAGTGAGACCCCATCTCTACAAAAAGTTAGCTGGGGACGGTGGCTGCGCACCTGTAATCCCAGCTATTGGGGAGGCTGAGGTGGGAGGGTTTCTTGAGCCCACGAGTTCAAGGCTGCATTGAGCCGTGATGGTACCAGCCTGGGTGACAGAGTGAGACCCTGACTTTAAAACAAAACTTCTCAGTTTCACGTGGGGAAAACAGAGGTAGTGAAATGGGAAAAGTCCACTTATCCCCCTCACAGGGCATGCGATGGGGTGTGGCTTGATTCTTCGGAGCCCCACTGCTCAGACCTCTAAGGGAGCATACAGACAGGCAGGCTGTAGGGCTCTGACCCCATAGCCGTGTCTGGGGTGGATGTTTATAGCTGAAGCCCCAGTGGGCATGTGTTACAGGGTGCTCTTTTAGTTTAGCTGTCTGTAGGTGGCTTGTGTTAGTCAGCTCAATTAGACCCTTGCCTTGTCACAAGAACAGAGGGCTTTCTGTATCCTGGGTTCTTGCCTTGATATACCAGAAGAATCGGATCACATGTGGGCTTGGAGAATTGAGTGGAAGCATCTCTCAGCAGATGGGGGAGCCAGAAGGGAGATGGTTTTCCCCTGGAGTCAGGCCACTTGGTGGCCCAGGCTCTCCTGTGACTGCCCAGCCAAACTCTCTACCTCCTTCTGCTGGTTGATGGCCTGTGGCATGCCGCCTGTCGGCGTGCTCTTCCCTTTGTCTGTCTGCTAGGGTCTTGGGGTTTTTGTAGGCACAGGATGGGGGTGTGGCAGGCCAGGGTGGTCTTGGGAAATGCAGCATTTAGGCACGAAGGCAGGAGCGCCTGTCCTCACCTAGGTCTGTGGGCACAGGCCCGGGCGGTGGAGCCCTTGCCAGGGGACTTCCCTTCCCAGCACTTCCCTGCCCCCCTCCCGTATCATTTGGAAATGTGGGGAGTGAGCCACAGTGTGGTCCACACCCTCCCAGACCCTCCCCACAGCCCTGACGGTGGCTCCCAGACCCTTCCTGAAAACAGGAAAGGGACAATGGTGGCGATGCCCGGGAATAGCTTGCCGCTGCTCCCTTAACTGGGATCACGGAGGTGGTATATAGGTCATAGCTCAGGAAGTACCTGCAGGCCGCCCTGGTGCCTATAGCTCTTCACACAGTGGCCACCCTGATCCTAAGAGGAGAAACGCTGTCCTGGAGTTGCTGTTACCCGAAGAAGACAAAGAATCGCTAAGCCCGCCTTGTTCTCCTGGGTTCTTCTCTGTGCCAGGTTCAGTGGCGCCTTGGCTTGGTTTTCAGACGTCCTTGTTCCTGTATTTCCATGTTGCTAGAGCTTGCCCTTGGGCCATTTTTCCGTAAGGAATCCTTGGTGTCCACTCCTGCTTACCATTTTGGCCATCTTGGGAGTTCAGGCTTGACCACCTTCCCCAGAGCTCCCAGGCCTGGTCTCACCGTCACTGAGCCTCGTGGTTCCTGACTGTGACCACCTCTCCCATAACTGAGTTCTTCTCTGCCCCCTTCATTGTGTTGCTCTGTTTGTTCACCAGGGGCCTCTTCTGTCAGATGCTTGGCTCGCCCTGAGGGCCCTGGTTTCTGGGCTTGATGGGCAGGAGCCACTATTTGTGTGTGCAGGTGTGTATGTGTTACCCATGCGTGTGTGTGTGTGTACATTTGTGTGGGACCTCGATCTGTGAGCCATCTTGGTGCTGAGTGGGGCAGAAACCCTGTAGTCAGAGGCTGAGCTGCTCTGGGGGACCCTGGCGAGAGCAGCCTGCCCAGGAAACACCGTGGTCCTGGCACATGCACTGGAGGTGGGCACCTCAGCAGGACTCTAGCTGGGAGGACCAGGCTGTGGGCCCAGCTGTCTGCCCTGCCTGGAGGTGACCTCAGCACAGCCCCAGCATGCCTGTGGCAGATCTCGAATTCAGACTTGGGGTCCCAGGCCTGTACTGTGTGGGATAGTGAGGGCAGCAAGCTTCTCACCCACATAGGCACAGGTCTCTAAAACATGATCACCCTGCCTTGCTCAGGAGAATAGAGGGGCCAGAGGCCACTGGACCAGCTGGTATGAGTTCTGCCTACTCAGAGCCCCCAGCCTCTGGGCCTCCGACTCTTTGTGTGTAAACTGGGTGATGACCCATGTATGCCAGGCTCTGTCCAAGGTGGCTGTGCACTGATATTGCCATGTTATCAGTAGCTCATTCCAAGTTGTTCCTATGTAAAACCTGCTCCAGGAAGGAGAAGCAGGCAGAGGAGAGAGAATCGGTGGGCTCTGTCAGGGGCCAGTGAGCTGCTCTCGCCCGTACCTAGGGAAGTTCAGGGCTGGCTGAGCCTCCCCAGTTCCCACAGCGAGGGCAGAGGGTGCAGGCGGACCCGGATTCCAGCAGAACCACCTGGCAGAATCTGGTGTTTGTGGTCTCAGCCATCCCCTGGCCTGTCTGTTCAGGAGATGGGTGACCAGCGAGCCAGCAGCCCGCAAGCCAGCATGGCTTATCTCCCAGCCCAGGTGTAGGAGGCCCTGGCTTGTGTTCAGGGGACCCAGAGTGCAGCCTCAATGCACAGGGCACACAGTATGCTGAGGGACCCCGGTTTCCAGGAGCTGACCTCGGCGGATGCACATCACATTCACTTCTCAAGTGGGGGTGCTCCTGGGCGAGTCTTAGAACCATGGCTGCGCCTGAGATCACTCATAGTGGTTCGTATGTAAAGGAGAGAGAATGGATGGGCCGTGTCAGGGGCCGGTGAACCGGACTCCTGCTCAGCCTGCATGGTAATGTTGGGAGAGGCTGCGGCAGCTACAAGGCAGTGACCTGGGAACGGGACGAGCGTATTGTAAGGACCTGTGCAGCCTAATTAGGAGCCTGGGCTCCCAGGCGCCCACGGGGAGGGGAGCAGAGAGAAACTCAGCAGCCCTGGCTAATCGCCTTAAGAGTCTCTTGTTTGTATAGCGCAGACTCGGCTTGGCGGCGGCCCAAATCAGCTTGTTTTCTTACTGTCAGGTTCAGATTCTGGAGATGCCATCCAAGACGTCAGTGTGCACCCTGAAGCCGGAGGCAGATGCCAAACTGGGCATGCCCATGTGCCTGCGGCTGTGGCAGGTAAGGCCCCGCGTGCGCCAGCCACACCCTGCTGGCCACGCCCATGGCCATGAGTCATGCCCCATTCAGGAACTGATTTATCGTCAAGCGGCTTGGGCAACCTCCCCCCCCCCCCCACCCCCCGCCAGGGAACACATGCAGCCACCTCAGCGTCCCCACGGCCCTCTGCTTCCTGCTGCCGCAAGGGGCCCATCACTGCCCCAGGAGCGGCCTGGCTTCAGCCAGCAGCGGTGGCAGCAGGTGCTGACCATTTGCAGGCTCCGGTGGGCTCACCCCGAAGCTGGTGGTGCCCTCCAACACGAGGTGAGGAGCGGACAGTGGGGTCAGCCAGCACCTCAGTACTTGGTCCCTGCTGAGGGTAGGGTGGGCCAGGCTGACTAACTGCAGCAAGCCTACACAGCCCCTGCTTTGCTTGGGATTAATTTTTGTTACTTCTTTGACTCTTAGAGGCAGGAGTGGACTTAACACAATGACATTTCCCTGCAGCCACACTTGGAATTTCGAGGTCCATGAACATTTCCTTCCTTCTCGGCTGTTCTTTGTGATTAGACAGGGTCGGGAGGCCTCGGCCGGGGCCCAGTTTGGGGTTGCTGGGGAGGGACTCTCCTGCGCCCAGCTGCCTCCATGGAGCCGACCGCCACTCACCTCCTCACGGGAGCCTCACTGGCCCAAGGCGTAGCTGTCCTCCTTGGGGCTGCTCACGTCTGGGGCAGCAGAGCAAGTGGTCCTGTGTGTTCACTTGCAAAGAGCCCCTTAGGCCTGAGCTGCCTCGGAAGCCCACAGTAAGGAGTCACTGGAAGCACTCTTCCCAGGGCCCTAGGTCATGCTGGGCACCCTCCTGTTCTGTTTGGTTCTGAGAGCCGTCCCGGGCCGGGCCTTTACCAGGAGGTACCTCTGGCTCGCTGCCTCTTTGACTTCCTCACGAGAGTGAGACTGGATGGGCCTGTGCAGTTCGTGGGCATCTGCGTGCCCTGCCAGACCCACCAGGACGGGCATCCCCAGAGGCCCCCTGACGTTTCTCTCTCTCCACATGACCAGAAAGTGGGCGCCCCTTATTGCAGTCAGCTTTCCTCTGTAGTTTCTTGACTGAAAAGGTTCAGCTTGGAATTTGGGGTCTCCCGTGGGCTGATCCTGTGGTGCTGCTTCGGTGGCTGTGGCTTTTTGGGGAGAAGCCCTCGGCGGAAGGGGTGGTGGCTTCCTGAAGGCTCACCTGAGATGATGAAACCCTTGGCGCCAGCAAGTTGACAGCCGGGCCACAGGGACCGCAGCGGACCCTGGGTCGTCAGCCTCCCTGTGCCTACACAAGGCTCCCTCAAGGGCTTGACAGGGGTTCTGCTGGGAGGGAAAACGCCCCCGAAGGCTGTAACCCCGCAGGCAGTGGGCAGGGTTTCCAGGTCCTGGGGGAGGCTGTCTGAGGCTGCACCGCTTCTGTTCCGCCCCCTGGGAAACATGGGTCATTGCACAATCATGTAAAATTCCAACAGAAAAATGCATAGAAAGGGATGTGCTAACTTGTTAAGGTAATTAAGGTACTTGACAGAGGACAAATCGCATTTCTGTTGGTGATGGAGATCCAGCGTGAAGCATTCCGTTAAGGAAAGCCGACGTTAACGCCACACGTTCCCTTTTCCGTCCCCAGGCCTGAGGGGTGGGTTGTAATTTATCAGTCTGATTGTGGCACAGTGGCCTGACTTGCTATTTTTTTTCTGAAACACTGAGGGGTTTTTGTTTTGTTTTGTTTTGGGTTTTTTTGGCAATCAGATTTTTGTTTTTAATTTTTTAATTTTTAATCTTTAATTTGGCATATTCTTATTTTGCTCCTTAAAACAGCCGACCTGCAACATAAGAATAATTGTTGCTAATATATAAAAGGTCAGGACCTACGTCAAGCCTGAGGCAGTCACTGGCACAGCCCGCAGAGCAGGGGCCCGTCCAGCCAGCCCTACCTGAGCTGTGGTATGGTGCATCGAGGGCTTCCCACGGCCCCCGACCTGCTGTGTCCCTCTGGGGCTGCCAATCAATGGGAGGGGTACAGAGTGAGGCCTGGCCTCCAGGCCTCATCTGTGGGCAGGGAGGGGGCAGAGAAGAGCAGATCTGGGGGGCTTCAGATCCTCTCTGTGCAGAGGTTGGGCAGCACCAAGGCTGTGGGCACCAAAGTGCCCCAGCCACAAGAGAACGGCCCAGCCTGTGGTGTCTGTCACTGGGGGCATAGCAGGGGCTGGCAACCACAGGGCAAGCCCCTCCAGGCCAGGCTGGCTTCTGCTCTGGCCACCCTGTGGCACCATGACAGACGGTCAGTCACACACACAGTCCCTGCATTGGCCATGGCATCTGAACTCAGAGGTGGTGGCTTGACACAGGCGCTGGGCTCTGAGACTGCCAGAAGGATGTCAGTGACGGGAGCAGCCCCAGGCGGTCTTAGCTCCAGCAGTGGAGGAAAGTGCTGGGGAGGAGGGTGTCATAGGCTGGGAACAGGCACTGCCACAGAGCACCGCCTGAGGGGAGCGGGTCCAAGGAGGAGAGTCTCTGGAGTCAGCCTCTGGGGCTGGCCCGCGTTCCTGGTTGGGATGCAGAGTGTTCCCAGCTGCCCTTGCCTGGCCCTCACCCACTATGAATCCAGATGCATCGCTCGCCACGGGGAGGGAGCCAGGGAGCCAGGACTGCCTACGAGGAGCTGCGGTGCAGAGGGCGTGGCACCACGTCCGGGAGGAAAGTACGGTGGGTCATTGCACACCTCGTTTCCCAGCAGGTGATCTGAAAGGTGCCAGCATGGAGCTCCTCCCAGGGAGGAAACAGCACATGCAGCAGCATGGCCGGGGCTTCTGCAGGGAGGGGCAGGGCACTGAGTATAGTCGGGGGCCTGGGGCAGCTCTGCCTCCCAGGGACAATGTGGGCTCTGGCAGCGGGGGATGACTTGGAACGAGGCCTGGGAGGAGGTGCCCCGGGAGGAGACCCACCGACCACCACTTGCCTCCTCCCAGGGGTCTCACTCTTCTCAGCTTCATCTGTGTGAACTCTGTTATCAGAACCCAGTGGTTTTTTAAGCCTTTTTCAGGGACATGTGCGAGGACCACTGGATCAGCTCTGGCCTCGGGTTCACATGCCCACATCCTGCAGGGCACAGTGAGTGTCCCTCTGTCCCTGGCATGGCCATTCCCTCCAGGTCAGGGCAGTTGGCCTCAGGCTCAGGGCCTGGCTCCCCCAGTTCACATCACCAGCCTTCTGATGCAGAGTCCTGGTCCTTGTGCTGTTTGAGGACTCAGTGTCCTCTTGTCAGGCACAGGCCCTGGTGCCTTCTGGCTCCCCCAGGTCTCCTTGCCCAGCCACGCCAGGTTTCTCTGGGCTGTCATTCTTGGTGCCGGGGACTGATGGCTGTGTCCCCAGGGTGATGAGGAATCTTGCGGCGTTCCCCTCCTGTAATTATTCCAGAGGCTTAACAAATGAGGCGTCTGCCCAGGGCTGGGAGCCCTCTGACCCGCGCCCTCATTCATCATGAGAGCTCGGGCGGCTTGCGCCTGGCTTCAGGGGCGGGGGCTTTGGCAGCCACATTGACAAAGCACAGAGAGTTCATTTTTCATGGAGATGGAGCTCGCGGTTTCTAATGGCTGGCGGCTCTAGACAGGTGACCAGCCAGTCCCAGTGATCAGTGGCCACACGTCTTAGGGTCAGGGAAAGGAGGCAGGAAGACAGGTCCC
The DNA here is from genome assembly GCA_004027835.1 of Alouatta palliata. Lineage (NCBI taxonomy): Eukaryota > Metazoa > Chordata > Mammalia > Primates > Atelidae > Alouatta > Alouatta palliata. The sequence continues at coordinate 56,387 of PVKV010006437.1, forward strand.
TGTGCATGGGAGAGGTGGAAAGGGTTGGCCCCACTGACAGTGGCTGGTGGGTGTCCAGCGTCACCGCTTTGGGCAGGACCCCAGGGTGGGCACATGCAGGTTGCAGGGCTGGTGAGAAGTGGCACAGCAGTGGGGGGCCTTGGGCTCGGCTCTGTGCCCTCTGCCCCCATGTCCTCGGGTTGCCCTCAGGGCAGCTGTGCCAGTCCCATGCTGATGGCATCAGCCATCCAGGGGCTGTGTGGGAGGGCGCTGGTGGTGCAGAGCTTCTGAGCTGTGGCAGCCACGTGGAAGACTTGGGAAATAGCCCCAGCTAGCAACAGATCTCCAGAGCCCCTTCTCCCCTGAAATTCACTAGAGTCAGGGTTCTTCCAGCAGCTGACTGCTCTGCTGTTCCCCGCAGGCGGACTGCAGCCCCCGCCCACTCCTTCTGGCCGGCTACGAGGATGGATCGGTGGCCCTGTGGGATGTGTCTGAGCAGAAGGTGTGCAGCCGCATTGCCTGCCACGAGGAGCCCGTCATGGACCTTGACTTTGACTCCCAGAAGGCCAAGGGTATCTCGGGCTCTGCTGGGAAGGCGCTGGCTGTCTGGAGCCTGGACGGGCAGCAGGCCCTGCAGGTCAGTGCGCCAGGCCCTGGGCCTCATTTATCCTGCTCTGCACTAACAGTCTGATAGGCTGAAACAATATTTAGGCATGAAGAGGAGTTGTTGCAGATCCCTGGCTAATTAATCACCAGGAGGCGGGTGCAGGGGAGCTGTCCATGGCTGGCGCAGGAAGAAGGGGCCGTGGGCGCTGGCAGGCCATTCACATGGTTTGGGTTTCACCCGGACCTCGGGTTCACACAGTCACATCTTGTCCATCTAGAGAAAGGCACGCAGAGTCCAGGAATCCTCAAACCCCTTTATGAAAACTCAGAGGAATTTGGTCAGTAAGGAACTGATTAATCAAAAAAAAAACAAAACCCAGTGTGGAAAACGTCGAGGAGCTGCGGGCCCCCCCCCCCCCCCCGTGGTGGTCTGGAGCTGGCCCGAGGGAGGCCATTGCTCACGGGCAGCGGGAAAGCTCAGCAGGAAAATGGGAGGCTTCAGGGCCGCCTGGCGGTTGCTGAAGATCTTCCCATGGTATCTCTTGGGCTCTCTTGGCTGGCATGGCTCAGGGGGCACCATGGTGGCCCTGTCTGGGTCTGTGGCTCCAGGGCTCAGCGCAGGGTGGCCTGGCCTGCACATGTGGCCCTGTTTGGGATGGGAGGGATTGGGTTAGGCTGGTGGGGGCAGGGGAGCCTCCTGTCCAGGTCTTGCTCTGGTGCAGGCCTCGGGGCTGCAGAGACCATGGGGAATGAGGTGCTGGGTGTGACCTGGGTACATCCTGGCTTCTGGGGGATGGACAAGGAGCCCCCATTCACCAGAAGCCTTGGAAGCCCGAGACTTACCCACAGCTAGCGCATGGTCTGATTGCCAGTCTAGTGGGTGAAGGGCCTCCAGGAGGAGCTGCCTGTCCCGTGGGGTGGCTATTGGCAGAAGCAGCAGCAGGCTCAGTTCCCAGCCTCACCAAGGACAGGGCTCGGGGCTGCCCTTCTCTGTGGGGCTGTGGTCCAGGCTGTCTATACGACAGACTACAGGGCATCCATCGGGCCCCCTCGGCAGGGCAGCCTTGCCAGCAGCTCCGTGGGGTGGGGAGGACTCACCTCGGGTCCGTCAGGCCCACCCCTGAGTGGCACCACTAGAGTCTTTGAGGTACATGGTAGGGCTGCAGAATGATGGGCCCTGGTGAGACCAGGATATGAGCGGCCCCAGTGCCCTGTGGGCATCACCAGGCCTGCACAGGCACATGGCGGACTTGCAGGAGAGCTATGTCCATCCATTGTCCATCCATCAGCTGTCCTACTCATGCCTCCCCAGGAGAAAGGGTCTCCCAAGGCCTAGTAAGCCTGGGTGTATGTGGGTATGAGTCATCATCATGCCCATTCTTAGCAGCTAGAGGCTGAGCTACTCTGGACACTGAGAGGCTGAGCTCCTCTGGGCGCTGGGTCTGCATGTCTGGAAGGTACGTCTCCCTCACACTCCCTCCCTCCTCCTCAAGCCTGGCAGGGACCTTGCAGGGCTGCCCTGCGCCCCCCGCCCGAGGTCCAGTGTTCACTTGGCACTGGCTTGTCCTTCACCAGCCTGACAGCAAAGAACTGAAGACCCAAGCAGCTTCCCTGAGAGCCCCTGGAGGGCTCTTCCCTGCCATCCCCACCCCGGGCTCTCCTGCGCCAGGACCCCGGGAAGGGGCCCTCCTGCCGTAGCGGCCCAGATCTGCCTGGTCTCTCCTGGAGTGTTTGGGAAAAAGCTGCTGGAACTTCAGACTGTAATTTATGGGGCACATTCCAGTCCAGAGATGAACTTAACTGGATTGATGAATTTAAGGGTTAAAGCAAAAGGGGGACGAGGTATTAATGAATTGAAAAGTGAGAGCAGAAGGGAGAACCGGGAACTGGAAGTGGCTGGCGTGGCTGTGGCCTGCTGGGCAGGGTGTCGGCCTGATTCTCCCATCAAAGGAGAATCGCTTCCCCTGCTGAGCCCTGTGTTGTGTGGGCCAGGAGGAGGAGGCCTGGGAGGGGGACAGGCGACCCCAGGGGAGCCGGAGAGGCTGACATGCCACCCTCTGCCGAATGTCATGTCTAACGTCTGCCCTAGCAGCCCTGGATATTGCAGGTTCTGTAAAGCCGGGTCTCAGGGAAAGCATCTGGGGCGCTTTCGGAGGTGAACTGCCTGAGAGCTTTCTTACCACCCGGGAGCAAGCATGGTGACCGAAAGTCACCGGCACCCACAGGTGTCCTCACCCATTGCCCTCACTGTGATTCCTTGGCGAGAACCACGTGGGCATGGCTGTGTGTCCCTCATGTCCTCCTGCCGAAGCCTCTGATGAGCCCAGATCAGTCTCCCCCCGGCGGGAGCTGGGAGCGGAGACGCGGATGAGGTTCCCGGAGCAGAGCGTTGGTAATCAGAACCAGATGGTGGCCTGGCTGTGCCGCGCATTCCTGGCACCTGAGGTCATGTGCTACGAGAGCCACTGGTGGCCAGAGATCCTTCCTGGAAGGCCCAGGTCCAGGCTGGGGCTTGGCCAGGGGCCACGGTGGTAACGAGGAGGCTGCCCACGTCAGGATGCCACCTAAGCCTGCCTTGCTGCAGGCTTTCCTGCAAGCCGTCGCAGTTAGAGCCTGCATTGTCATCAGATACAGGTGGTACGCAGGCCCTCGCCTCCCTCCCACATTTGGGATAGCGCCCACAGCCTTGAAGTGGGGACTGATTTACAGCCAGCCATATTTTTAGGCCTTTAAGTAATAATGAGGCTTCCCCACCCCAGGCAGCCCTGGCCTGGGAAGTGGACCAACTATGGCTCTCCCATGAGACATGGCCATTTGTCCAAGCTGCACTCCCATCTGCACAGCGGTGGTGGCTGCTTCCCCTGTCTGCCAGAGGCTTCCCTTGAGAGGGGCAGCAGCAAAGCTGCCAGGCAGCCAGGAGGGAGGCTGAAGCGCCCCGGGCTAGCTCCCCATGTATGCATCAGGAGGAAAGGCTTGCACAGGGCATGGGCACGGTTCCACCCGCCATCAGGAGCACAGTAGTGCAGGCCCCTGGCTGCCGTCACTGTAGGGCCAGGACTGGTCCTCCTCTTCTTCAGGAGCACGGGGCTGGAGCAGGCCCTGGTCTTTTTCCAGGAAGCCCCACCAGGCTTCCCGCATCGCCCTCATTTCCTACGGAACCCGGTCCTCGCACCTGGCTGCCTTTACCTCCATGCTGTCCCCGCTTTCTGAGAATGGCTGAGCTGGGTGTAGGGTCACTCCTGTCCCTACAGGCGGTGGCCACCCAGCTGGTGGATAGGCACCACCAGGCTGCTGGGCAGGAGCTAGACAGGAGAGGCTGGGCATCTCAGCCCCCCACAGGTGAAGACACTGCACCCACCTTCTGCCTGTGAAGACCCCTGTTTGGGCTCTCTGTGGAAACCTTCCTACGTGCCTGTGGCTCTAGGCGCTCAGCAGCTCTTTTCTCCCTGGGAAGGACCTGCCGGCAAATTCCTATCAAGAGGGCCCGGAGCAGGCCCCAGTGGCTTCCAGGGAGGCCCATGGTGTGCGGCTGGGCGTCCCCTCTCTACCACTGACTCAGGGCAGAGGTCACAGGAGAGAAATGGGTGACAGTGACAATGGTGTCAAATCAGCCTCTTGTTCTCCTCCTTCCCAGCTGTCAGTTCCCTCCATGGGCCATGGTGTTCTGGTTCCTGAGAGCCGGGGAGGGGCTCCTGGGTCTGCAGGCACAGGCAGTGACCCCACACGCATGACATGTGCATCCCCGCATCCCCCGAGGCCCGGCACAGTGGGTGCTGGCCTTGACAGCCCCTCGGCCAGGTCACAGGGAGGCATGTTGGGAGGCAGGAGCTGGTGTGGAGGGAGGGGAGGCATCCCCAAGGCTGGGTGCTCTGCACACTGGGGCCAGCCTGGGCTTGCAGTCACCAACCAATGGCTGTGTGTTCTGCTGCAGCACGTTCAGCTGCTTGTGTGCACAGTCAGGACACCCCCGAGACCCCCAGAGCTAAGGTCTGCCAGGCAAGAGAGGTAGAGGGCAGGCAGAGCATCTGGGATGTGCTGGGACAGTGCTGGTCAAAGTGGGCGGTGGGAGGAGAGGGGCCATGAGAGGGGGTCAGGGCTGCAGGCCTTGGTAAGTCCATGAACCAGGGGCCCTGAGCCCTGGAGAGGCCCTTGGAAGGGCAGGAGGATGGGCTGGTAGGGGCTTGGCCTTGAGCGACAAGGTGGTGTTGAGGTAGGAGGGCAAGGTGGCTGAGAGGGCATGATGAGGCACTGACCTCAGTAGCCAGGAGCCTAGAGCAGCCTGGGGGTGCAGGTGGTGGTTCCCGGGCCTGGGTCAGGGCTGCGCTGGCTGTGGGTTGTCTGGTGGCATCACCAGGCAAGGCTCCTCCCGCCCCTCCTGGGGAAAGAATCTGGGTCTTGAATGGGTGCCCGATGTCACCAGATGCTCTCACTGCATCCCTCTGACCCATACAGGTTTTCTGGAGTCTGTTCACTGCATGGTTGGCATTTTCTTAAACCTTAGAAGAACTAAAATGCTCAGTCTGTCCCTGGATCTCAGGGAAAAGTCCTGAAGTCACCCACTGTGTGATATGTGTGCCTCTCACTTTGCTGGGCTGGGCTGCAACTGCCCAGGGCCACAGACTCACCTGGGCATCCCTCTCCCGCTGCCTGCCTAGTGACAGGAGCCCCCGGCTTGGGGGGTTGGTGGGGAGCGTCCCCTCTTCTCCCGATGGAGGGACGTGTTTGGGCGGTGGAGGTGAGGGGTCGTGAGTGACCGTAGGTTGGTCTTCGCCTGCACCATTACTGGGCAGTTATTTTCTCTGCCTGAGTTGTTTTCTTTGTGGACTAATTTAAGTTTCTTGATTTGGAGAGTTTTTCTAGGAATTTGTCTATGGGCATACAAATCCTCAAGGTTATATTCCTAGTGACCTTTTTTGGACCGCCTGTGATGATTGTTTAAATTTCTGCCACATTCATCAGTCTTGTCTGTGTTTGTCCTTGAGCATTTCTGTCTTTCTGTTCCTTGTTTCTGTCCTTGCCATGCTCTCCCTCCGACCCACGTCCCCTGGGTTGCATCTGCTGCCCTACCTGGGTCAGGCGCACAGCCCATCGGCCCTCAGCCTTCCCTCACCCGCCCTGCATGGAGCCTGTTTCCACAGGTGACTGTCCAGCCAGGATCCCCGGTGCAAGAGGACATCGTCTTCCTCCCCTCGCTTCCAGGCAGACCCCATTTTTATTATTATTTTTTTCATATTTCTCATTTGACACAAAGATCCCATTTTTATTTGTTCTCTGGCTGCTGAGCTAATTAGAATGGTTTTATGGTTCTGAATGTTTGATTTCTTCCCCCAGTTATTTTTTAGTTTTCAGTTTCTAACTTAATTACACTGTGGTCTGGGAACAAGGTCTGAATGATATCAGTTCTTTGAAATGCGGGGCCATCCAGTTTGCATAAGTATTGCACATGTGCCAGCGAGGCGGTGCTGGTTGTCAGACGCCCTGCTGCACGCGTGAGCGCCAGGCCCGCGTGTCCGCTGATTCTTAGGCCTTTAAGTCATTCTGCAGGTGACCAGGGTCCCCAGCAGGCACAGAGCTCTAGAGGCCTGTCCTGTTCCCTTCTGCTGGGGCCTATTTTTGCTTTCTGCACTTTGAAGCTGGCCTGGGAACATGCCAGTTTAAAATGGTCATTTCCTGGTGAATGGCTTCTTTCCTTCATTCCCCCTCATTATCTCGAGAAAGGACTTTCGCCCAAAAGCCTGTTTTTCCAACTATTAATATGGCTCAGGCCAGGTTTCTTTTGGTCACTCCTTCCTTTTATAGCCTTTATATTTTAATCATTTTACCTCTAACCTTCCTGGCCCCCCAAGTGTAGACACATTTCTTACAGAGCCAGTTCTCACATCGGTGATTACATTTCGTGTGTGAGTGTCGCCCTGGGTGTTCTTACATCTCAGGCCCTCCTTCCAGAAGCCAAGATGCCCATCCTTTAGGGATTCCTCGGGCAGGGCCCTCTTGGTGGCTGTGCCGGTGGCCTCTGGGTACACGTGCCTGGATGCCGAGTGGCCGCTCTCTGAGTGACAGCAGCTGCCAGGCCACAGGTCTAGGTCCTGCCACTTCCTTGGGCTGCTGAGAATTCAGCTCCCAGCGTGGCCACCTTCCACGTGGCTCAGTCCCATAAACTTTGACTTATTGTGTCTTCATTTTAATTCAGTTCAGAATGTTGTGATTTCTTCTTTGTTCTGTAGGTGCCTTGTGGGTATGTTATTTAATTTCCAAATATTGGTTGATTTTGTAGATACGTCTTTAATCTAGCTTAATTCTGTTGTCAGTGAATGCACACAGTGCAATTTCAGTGTTTAGAAATTTATGGAGGCTTGTTTTTGGCCCAGCACATGGCGTGTCTCGGGGAGTGCACCACATGAACTTGAAAGGAGCGTGTGTTCCGCAGTTGCGGGGTGGAGCCTTCCATCAGCCTGACCTAGGTCAGTGGACGTGGTTCCAGTCTTCAATATCCTCACCGATTTTTTTGGTCTCGTTTTTTTTTTTTTTACCAGTTACTCAGAGAAGCCTCTTAAAATCTTTAACTGTGATTGCAATCGTGCCTGTTTCTTTGTCTCTGCCTGTTTTGCTTCATGAGCTTTGAAGCTCTGGGGCTGGGTGTGTGAGTGCGGGGAGAGTCGCCTCGCCCTGGTGCAGGGCGCTCTTCTCATCGCGAGGTGTCCCTGCTATCTTGTAACGCTGTTTGTCCTGAAGCCGGCTGCGTCTGCCACTGAACAGTGGCATCGACTTGCTTAGCTTTGCCCTTTGCGTTTTACTCCTGGCTTTTACTTTCAACCTGTCCTGACCTCTCGATACTTAAAAAGCATCTTTGGCAGACAGTTGTGTCTTGCTTTGTATGTTTTCTGGCAGTCTGTGCCTTTTAATCGGCGTATTTTAGTCTGTTTGCATTCACGGTAATCACGGACCTGTCTGCGATTAAGTCTAACATCTCTACCTGTTTTCCGCTTGTCACTTGCATTTTTGCCCACTTTGCCTCCTGCCCTACCTTCTTTTGTGGTCATCAAATATTTACTTTTTAGGGTTCTGTTTTGTCTCCTGTCTTGGCTTCTTAGCTAGACCTCTAGCCGCTTTTGTTCCTGAGCGGCTGCACTCCGGGAACGTGCACCTTCTCCAGGTCTCCTTAGTCAGTGCTGTTCACGTGCCGCCTCTCAAGCATGATGACCGTGTGCTAGTACCATCCCTTCTACTCATACGTTTAGTCTTTCTGCGTCTTCTGGGATCTACTTGGCATCTACACATATTAGAAACTGTACCTTGCAATATTAGTTTTCCTTTTTTTTGAGGCAAGGTCTTGCTCTGTCACTCAGGCTGGGGTGCGGTGGTACAATCACAGCTCACTGCACCCTCAGACTCCCGCCTCGGCCTCCCGAGTAGTTGGGACTACAGGCTTGTACCACCATGCCTGGCTAATATTTTGTAGAGATAGGGTCTTACTGTGTTGCCCAGGCTGGCCTTGAACTCCCAAGTTCAAGCAATCCCAAGTGCTGGGATTACAGGAATGAGTCACTGCATCTGGTCAGTTTTCCTTTAAATCATCAGTGTTTGTTTGTTTTTTTAACTTATAAGAAATTAAAAGCATAACATTTTATATTTACTCACTCCTTGGCCATTTCTGGTGCTCACCCTATAGACTCTTAGATTTTTTTATAGTGCAAATCTGCTGGCCAAAAAAATTCTGTAGCTTTTGTTTATTAAAAACAATGTCTTGGCTGGGTACAGTGGCTCACGCCTGTAATCCCAGCACTTTGGGAAGCCGAGGCGGGTGGATCACAAGGTCAAGAGATCAAGACCATCCTGGCCAACATGGTGAAACCTCATCTCTACTAAAAATACAAAAATTAGCCAGGTGTGGGGGCGTGCGCCTGTAGTTCCAGCTGCTTGGGAGACTGACTCAGGAGAATCGCTTGAACCCGGGAGGCGGAGGTTGCAGTGAGCTGAGATTGTGCCACTGCACTGCAGTTTGGCAACAAAGCAAGACTCCATCTCAAAAAAAAAAAAAAAAAAAATGTCTTTAGCATCCTCCTTTTTAAAGAATCCTGGCTATGGAATTTAGGAATGATCGTTTTATTTTTCTTCATGCCTCGTGAAGATGTTGTTCCGTTGTTTCTGGTGAGAACTTATGATGTCCTATCATTCCCATGCATGTAATGTGTCTTGCTTCATGGCTCCTTTCAAGATTTTTTTATCTGTGGTTTTCAGTAGTTTGACCATCATGTGCCTTGAATGTATATATTATTATCTTATCCTGATTGGGTTCTGCTGAGCTTTTCATCTGTATATTCGTGTTTCTCATTAAAATTGGGAACTATCCAGCCACTGTTTCTTCTTGACCATTTTCACTGTCTGCTCCTTCTGGGGCTTCTGTGATTTACACAGTTTGATAATATCCCATGGCTCCCTGAGGCTCTGTTTGTTTCGGTTCAGTCATTTTTCTCTCTCCTCTTCAGATTGGGCAATGTCTGTTGATCTGTCTTCTAGTTCACTGACTTTAAAAACAAATTATTTTTTTAATTTTTAGATTAAGCCTACTCTATAAATTTTTCATTTCAGTATTGAGCTTTCTAGTTCTCTATTTTCTGTTATGATTCTTCTTTATAATTTCCATTTCTCTGCTACTAGTTCCTATTTGCTCACTCAAGACAATTGTTTTGGTAATTATTTGAATACTTTTTCCTTTCATTTTTTGAATACACTTAAGTACTTTCTTTAAAGTTGTTATATGTTCAACACCTGTGGCATTTTGGATCAATTTCTATTAACTGCTTTTTCCCTTGACTATGGGTCATATATTCCTTCTCAGCATGTCTAGTAATTTGCTGTTTGTGTGCTAGACATGGGAAACGATACATGCTGCATCTCTGGGTTCTGTTATTTTGCTCTGAAGAGGGTTTGCTTTCATTCCGGCATGGAGTTCAGTTAGTGACTTCACCGTGAGCTTGTGCAGGCTTGGCTTTTGGTTTTGTTAGGGCAGGTCTGTGAAAAGTTCATTCCCAGGCTTGTCAAGTGGGGTGCAACTCAACTTCCAGACTCTGCCTCTCTTGTAGACCTTGTCACGGCTTGGTTTCTGGTTTTGTCCTAGTAGATCTAGGGTCGGTCATACTCTAAGGCAGAAAATCCTATTCCTAAAGTGATGTCATTCTGGCAGCTCAGCTGGTCTCAGGTTGTCACACGGTCTTTGTACTCAGGCTCACTGGCTTCCGACACTGTTGACCTCTTGTGCTTGTTCCGTTTAACCCTGCAGCTCTGGTAAGCCCTGTGGAGTCCACTGTGAGCATGTGCAGTCCAGCCCTCACACAAGACTCATGGGGACCCCTCACACCATCTTCCGCTCCCTGTGTTCCTTTGCCTTGCCCCACAGATTTCAGACTTCTGGCTGCTGTAGATTCTGATCTCTGCCTCCTCAGCTTAACGTGGCCACTATGTTCTGCCTGGACCTCATGCCCAGGGCATTGTCCCCAGGAAGAGAGCTGTGGGGGCATTTGGGAGGCGGCTCTCATCAGCTGCCCTTCTCTGCCAGGTGTTTCCTGCCTGTAAACAGTTGCCTTGTGTATTTTGTCCATACTGTGTGGTTGTTTGCCGCAAGAGGACTAGTCTGGGTCCAGTTACTCTATTATAGCCATTTTTCCTGTTTTTCTTGCTTTATGGATGATATATCAGTTTATTTGCTAAACAGATATTTATAGTTATTTTGGGGGGTGAGGGACACAAGGTCTTGCTCTGTCACCCAGGCTGGAGTGTGGTGGTATGATCATAGCTCACTGCAGCCTCAGACTCCTGGGCTTAAGCAGTCCTTCCACTGCAGCTTCCCAAATGCACTACAAGTGCATGTCAGTGTGCCTGGCTAATTAAAAAAATTTTTTTCGTAGAGACAAGATCTCTATATGTTGCCTAGGCTGGTCTTGAACTCCTGGGCTCAGGCGGTCCTCCTGCTTTGGCCTCCCAAAGTGCTGCAATTAGATAACTCTTCACTGGGAATTGTACTCTTTATTATTGTTAAGTATTTTATATAATCTTACCTAATGCTTTGGCTCTGAATTCAAATGTTCTTATTATTCACATTACCCTGTTCTTCTTGTTTGCATTTTCCCAATATATCTTTTTCAAGAGTTCCTTTGGAATCTCCCTTATACATAGCACAGATTTGGATTTCTCTTTGAAATTCAATCATAAAACTAGACTCAAATGATCCTCCAACCTCAGCCTCCCAAGTAGCGGGACTACACGACCACGCCTGGCTAATTTTTAATGTTTTTTAGAGACAGGGTCTCACCCTGTTGCCCAGGCTGGAGTGCAGTGGTGTGATCTTTGCTTCCTACAGCCTCAAGCTTCCAGCCTCAAGCAGTCCTCCTGTCTTAGCCTCCCAAGTACCTGGGATTACAAGCATGAGCCACCACATCCCGCCTGTTGAGTCTATTTATGTCTTTTTTTAACTTTATTTTTTTATTTTTATTTTTGAGACAGAGTCTCGCTCTGTTGCCAGGCGCCAGGCTGGAGTGCAGTGGTGCAGTCTTCACTCACTGCAACCTCTGCCTCCTAGGTTCAAGCAATTCTCCTGCCTCAGCCTCCTGAGTAGCTGGGACTATAGGTGTGCACCACTATGCCCAGCTAAATTTTTGTATTTTTTAATAGAGACGGGGTTTCACCATGTTGGCCAGGATGGTCTCGATCTCTTGACCTTGTGATCCACCTGCCTCGACCTCCCAAAGTACTGGGATTACAGGCATGAGCCACCGCACCCGGCCTCTTTTTTTTTTTTTTTTACTTTATGCAGATATACAAGGGAAATACTAGGAAACAAAGGTACCTGCAGTGAGGTGGGAGAGGAGAAGGAAATGATGCTATTTTTGTCTTTACTTAACGGTGAGGGGTGGTCAGATAATCTCTCAGGGATGAGGCTGACTGTTAAATCTTTGGTCCCAAAGGACAAAAGCTGAGCTAAATCAGAGAAGTTAACCACCATCCCGTCTCTCTCAGTGCCCTCCCATTTTTCTGTTAGTTACATAACCGGTTCCATAGCCATAATCCCCATATTGTTTTAGAGCTAATCCTACAGGTAAGTGGATCCAGTGCTCCCTGCCAGACCATTTGCTGCAGTTCTCCAGTTATCTCTTAGAGACTACAGTTAATCTTCTAGTCCTTCAAGAGCAGCTTATGGCTGCAGGATTCTCTGAGTTCTTACAAGTTCAGAAATGTTGGTCTGTTGTTTTTAATAGTTGAGCGACAGTTTGGCTGGGTATAAAATGCTTGGACCTTGCTTTCCTCCTCAGCCTTTGCAGGCGTCACTTGATCATCCCTTGGCACCCATGTGGCTGTGGAGCATTCTGAGAACGGCCTAAACGGTACCCTCGTCATCAACATGGTCTTTTTATCTGGCCACCAAAAGGAGATTTGTAGCTATGAAGTCCAGTAATTTTACTAGAGCATATTTTTTTTTTCTTTTGAGACAGGTTCTCTCCCTGTCACCCAGGCAGGAGTGCAGTGGTGGTGATCTCAGCTCACTGCAGCCTCCATCTCCTGGGTTCAGGTGATCCTCCCGCCTCAACCTCCCAACCTACTGTAATCCCAAGTAGCTGGGATTACAGGCACATGCCACCACCCCCAGCTAATTTTTTTAAAAAAATTCTTGTAGAGATGGAGGCCTTGCTGTTTTACTCAGGCTAGTCTCAAACTCCTGGACTCAAGCAATCCTCCTGCCTCAGCCTCCCGAAGTGCTGGGATTGCAGGCATGAGCCACCGCGCCTGGCCCATTCTGCTCACTCTCCATTATTCCTGCCCTTTGTGTCCCTGGCTGTCCTGTTGGAGTCGCTGCTGCTGCTGATTCTCCTTCATTGCTTTGAGTTTTTCTTCCACCTCTCCCCTGAGCTCTGCCAGGTCAGGTTTCCTCCTCTGCGTTCTGCTGCTTTGGGTTCTTGCTTTACAGAGGGGATGCAGGGCCAGAGCTTAATTCATTGCTTTCTTTTGTTAATTTATGACAGCACTGCTTGCTGACAGTTTCCATTGGCTTCTGCCGAATGCTGCCATTGTTTTTCCTGTTCTTCCTTTCTCCTTGCGCTATCTTTGCAGATGTGTGATTCTCAACTGAGGGCAGCATGGCCTCATCAGGAGGCCCTTAGAGAAAAGGGTGCTGACGGAAAGCTCGCAGTGCATGGGGCTGGTGTAGAAGGAAATGGCCCCTGTTGCTTGTCATCATGGTGGCAAAGTCCCTCTATCGTTTAGCGTGTGGGCACAGAGGTGCCAAGCGCCCTGCAGCACAGGGGACAGCCTTGTGGAACCCAGAAGTGCCATGGCCACAGAGACAGTGCCAATCCCCCACCCGCCAGCTCCCTGCTTGCCATGGGAGAAGAATGTCAGGGAGAGGTCAGGGCAGGAGGCTTCCTGCTCACCCAGCGCTGAGTGTGGGATGCTTGGCCCAGGAAGAGGCCAGCACCCTGACGACCCGGTGCACACAGGACCTGCCTGTGTGGCTCTGGGTCTTGTGCAGTGCCCCACCCCCTCTCAGAACCCGGCCAGGGATGTTGCCCCCACCAGGCAAGGTACACTGTGTGGCTCCTGCCGCTTCCAGCGCGTCTCCCCCTTGTCCCCCTCCTCCTGCCAGCCCCCCATTTGGTCTTGCTCTTGGCAGCGCTCCCAGCCCTGTCGAGGTTAGGTGTTCACATACCTCATGGTTTTGCTGAAGATGGAGTTTGTGATTCTCATCCTCATCAGCTTTGGGGTGGTTATGAGGTTCTTCTGGGAGAAGTGCCAGCGTCTGCTGCTGTTAAGTCTGAAACGTGGCCTCTCGCTAGGTGCTAAGGTACAGTGTCTTCCCAGGGGCGAGGGGCCCCAGGACCCAGCCCCTCTGGGGTTTCTCCTGCAGCTGGGACCTCCCTGTCTCTCTGCTGCTGTCTGACTGGGGAAGGAGTTGGTCAGAGCAGGTGTGGAAGCAGCAGGGCGGGGAGGGCTGGAGCCCCCATCGTAGCCTGAGGAAGAGGGGAGGTCAACTGGGCAGGAGTGTGTGGCCCTCACGTCCAGGGCCTGTGGACCTGCGTCTCTCCTGGTTCCAGCTGCAGGTGGGGCGCCAGGGGCAGCGCTGCCACATGGGCCTAAGGAACAGACTGACGCCCTCCCCACTCTCACAGGTGTGTGGGACTCACCAACTCACCAATCCCGGGATTGCCGAGGTGACGATCCGGCCAGACCGCAAGATCCTGGCCACTGCGGGCTGGGACCACCGTATCCGTGTGTTCCAGTGGAGGAAAATGCAGCCGCTGGCCGTGCTGGCCTTCCACAGTGCCGCCGTCCAGTGTGTGGCCTTCGCCGCCGATGGGTTGCTGGCCGCGGGCTCCAAGGATCAGCGCATCAGCCTCTGGTCACTCTACCCACGCGCATGACTCACCTGCTCCCTTTCCAGGAGACACAGAGGGCGGGCCGTGAGGCAGGCATCAGGCCCCAGCTTCGACCTGAAACCTCAAGGGCCTCTGAGGACAAGTAAGTCATGGCCCAAGGACCATGGAGTCCCCACTGTCTTCAGGAAGTTGGCATTTCCTTTTGTGGAGTGCGTCATCACAGGACAGTGACTCTGGGGGCCAGCTAGTGCCCTGGGTGTCCGAGGCCTGCAGGAGACGTTAGCTTGGGCCTACTGTTTGCCGGCTGAGGGTATTTTATAATAAATTTCCATTGCCAAGTTGTAGGCTCGAGGCAGGAACTCCCTGAGGAGGCCCTGGTCCCCCACTTAGCATCAGTGCCCTCAGCCCCCACCAGGCAGGACGCTGAGCCCCGCCCTCACCCATGCTGTTGAATGGGCCACCACCAGTGTGGGCTTCCTGGCCCAGGCCTCGGGAGATGACAGACCCCAGCCACAGCTGCCCGTCCACATGACCCCTCACTCCAAGGAGGCCAGGAGCTCCCAACACACAGGTTGAGGCCAGGATCAGGAAGTAACTGAACTCCCAGAAGAGTGAAGCAGAGAAAGGTGCCCGTGAGGGACAGCGAGGGGGGCTTGCAGCACACAGGGCCAGGCCAGACGTGGAATCCGGGAGGGCACGCCTGCCCAGAGAGGGTGCAGTGGGGAAGGCGGGCAGGGTGCGCCTCCAGGTGAGTGCTGGGCAGAAGGCACAACAGCAGTGAGGGAGTGTGATGGGCACCGCCACACAGCGGCCAAGGCCACAGTCACAGCTGCGGCTGCACACAGGGCACCCCACATGGCACAACACAGCAAGAACAGGACTTAGCAGCCAGAGCCCCACAGGGCATGCGACCGGGCCAGGCCTGGCCGAGCGTCTCCTCCTAAAAGCGGGTGTTGATTGGGAAAGAACCAAGACGCTGATTATTGGAGTGGGGCCCATGGGCAGATCCAGAGAAGCTGGGACCACAAACACCTGTGTCTGCCCTCATTGCCGGAAGAGACGCTCTACCTGAAGACCTGGGGCAGCCTCCCCTGAGGCAGTTGCCCTGCAAGGCCCTGCCCGTGCTCCTTGGGACCCCCCACCCGGGCTTCTAGTCTTAGAGCTAGACTCAAGTCCAGTAGGCCCCCGGGTGAGGTAAAGAGGGTGACCCTGAGAGGGGCACCAGCCTCCTGCAGGACCACGTGGTGTTTCCAGGTTTCCAGGCAGAAATCTGGAGAACATATGTGGGACGGATCGGAAGGGTGTGGGATCCAGGTGGCTGGAGCATGGGTGGATCAGGGCGCTTCCTGAAACAGACCCGCCAAACGGAGGGCTGTGTTGGGCGCTGCAGCTTGGAGCCAGGAAGGTGCTGAGTTGGGGGTAGGGGGCTGGATTACAGCCTGAGGGTGGCTGCGCTGAGTGAAATGGATGTGGCCAGCCGCTGTGGGGTATGGCTGAGGAAAGCTTCCAAGGCCTGGGGACGGTGGTGTCGGTTTTGTCACTGAGACCTGCACACACACTACAGGGGGTCCAGAGACCATGCCCACCCCCACTGCGAGGAACATGGTTGCTAGAGGGCCTGGTGTCCTCAAGGGGTCCTGTGACCACTCTGGGGAGCGCTCCACCAAACAGGGACGTCAGTGCTGGCCAGGAAAGTGGCCCCAGGCCCAAGCTTGGAGACTGCCCGGCTCGGGCACTGGCCTGGCCCCACTGGACAAGGGTGGTCACTCAGTGCCCAGGATCTTTGGTGGGGGCCTGCTGCTTCTCAAGTGTCCTGTAGCCAGCCACCAGGACGCGTGGGGCACTCTGGGAGCGCTTTTCACATCACTGAGGTGTCAGGGAGGGGAAGGATCCTGGGTTCAGGCTGCAGTGGCTGCATGTGCTGAGGGAGCCGCGCGCTGGGCACTCTTCACAGGCTGTCACAGCGAGGGAAGGTGTCAGGGCAGGAGCAGTGGGAGTCGGCCTTGCCAAAGGCCCCTACCGGGCGCATCTGCCCTGCTTCAGCTCCCCCCGAGGGTTCTGAGCCCCTGCCCCTTCCCCTGTTTACGTCCCTGTCGTCTTTGGCATCATCACTATAGTTACAAAACTCTCCGGGTCCCACAGCCATGAGGCGTGCGTCCCACATGAGGGACCAGGTATGTGCCAGTGTGAGGCTGGCAAATGGTGTAGCCTGCTAGCATCTTACCTAGAGGCCATGAAGAGCCATGGACAGGGATGTACAGACCCCGAGTCATCCCCTGGCCCTCGTGCTTTTAGTCAAAGGCACAAGCAGGGCGGGCGGCAAGCAGCTGCCCCCTTGCCTGGCTCTGAGCTGCCTGCCCCAGGCCATGTGGCGTTGGGTAGTGTCCAGGCACATCTTGTTCCGAATCTCAGTGTGCAGGGGCGGAGTTAGGGGACAGCATGAGTCCTGCGTGCCTGACACAGCCCTCACCCTCCAGCGCACAACGGGGTTAGGTGCCCGCATCTGGGTGGGTAGGCAGGCAGGGGCCCCCTGCCAGGCAGATCCAGCTTCTGAGGCCTTATAGATGTCCTGTGGAGGGTGGGGGCCCAGGACTTTTGTTCACATGGCTGAGCTGCCTGGGAGAGCAGCAGAACCAGGGCTGGGGTCCAAGCTGGCCAAGAGCGGTATGGCCCTCCTGGTCCAGGTCCTCTGAAGCTGCTCCGTGGCGTCCACAGCAGGGCCATGTGGCTCTGGACAGACCGGCCTTTGTGTCAACAGAACCTGGGTCGTGATGAATCACTATGTACCTGACCAGCCTCAAAACCTCCACACCAGAAGAAACGGCGTCCCACCTCCAGACATCCAGCTAGGATGTACCTGGATGTTGGTGTTACCTTCCTAGCAAACAGCCGCTTCCTGGAGGCTGGCAGAATGCCACCAGAGCCGGCAGTGACGGCATTAAGTGGGGAGGAGGGGCAGCCCAGAGGCAGCGCACGAGAGCCAGCATGCAGCTGCTGGGACGAACCTGAGAGGTGACTCCTGGCAGCATGGCTGGTCACTGCCATCACGCCCCTGGCCAACCCACCAACTGGGAGAGACGCCCTTCCCCATCTTCCTCCATAACACTCTTGGGTGGCAGTGAGGCCTCTCAAGCCAGAGAGCACTTGTGTTTGGAAAGAACGGTGGACATTTCTTGCCTTTTTCAGTGCTGACTCAGGTAGATATGTTCTACCATCCTGTGTGTTTTGGGCTTTTGAGTCAGGGTCTCACTCTGTCCCCCAGGCTAGAGTGCAAATCTCAGCTCACTGTAACCTCTGCCTCTCAGGTTCAAGCGATTCTCCTGCCTCAGCCTCCTCATGCACCCAAGTAGGTGCATGCCACCACGCCCAGCTAATTTTTTATTTTTTTATAGAGAAGGAGTCTCACTTTGTTGCCCAGGCTGGTCTCGAACTCCTGTGCTCAAGCGATCCTCCTGCTCTGGCCTCTCAAAGCACTAGAATCACAGGTCTGAGCCACTGCAGCTGGCCCGCTGTCCTGTTCTTCCTGGGAGACTTTCCATGTGTCGCGGTGCCGGCACAACGTAGCTGGTCCTCTGCTCAGGGCCCCGCACGGCTGCGTCAGGGTGGCGGTGGGGCTGGGGTCCTTTTCTGTTCCAATCCAGATTCTTGTGGCTGTGAGCCCCAGTCCTGGGCACTGTCTGCAATGGTGTTGTCTTCACAGCCAGCAGGGGTGGCCTTGGGGTGTTCTGTGCAGTAACTTCCATGGCCCAGAGTGGGATCCCCAGCCACTGCCTCCGATGCAGGCGGAGTGGCCCCTCTGATTCCCGGGAGTTGTCAGAGGGGCAGCAGCTCCCACTCCACTGGCCAGTGAGGAGCTGTGTGCAGGGATGCGGGCCCTGGCACGTCTACCTGGTGAGGCCCTGCCTCCTGCCTCCAGTGCCAAGGGACCTCCCCTCTCGATGGTGGGCGTCACCCTGTGCTGACCTCTGTGCAACCCCACTTTACGAGGTAGGTCTGGCCACCCCATCCGCAGGCGGGCAGCACTCACCCAGCCTTGTGCCACCAACAGGGTCGCTCTTGGACAAGCGGCCGTGCCCAGAGCTTTTTCCTTCCTCCCTGCGTGTTACCGACAGGCTAACAGGCGGCCCCGGGTCTGGGACGAGGTGAACCTGGTGAACCTGCCTCTACCTCTGGCAGTGGGTGGTCCTGCAGGCAGATTGGGCTTGGCACATAGCACCGAGGGGTCAGCCAGTGCTGGGAGATGATCCCAGGAAGGGCTCCCAAGCACAGCCCGGGACCCGCCGCCGCTGCTGGCGCTCCGTGTTGACGTGCCGTGCGTGTCTCCACTCCCCAAGCAGTGATGTTCACTCAGGTGTTTCCCACCTGTGTCTCTGCCAAGAAGCCACAGAACACCCTCTGCACAAAAGGACTGTTTGCACAAAGGAAAAACATCCCTTCGGGGGTTCTTTAGAAACGCTTGATACTCAATTAGCTAGAACTTCATGGGAAATCCCAGTGTGGAAGGTAACAAGCCGGCACCGGTGAGAACTTTGGAGCTGAACTTAGCATGCACCTGCCCTCTACCAATCCGCTGGCCCTGCTGACCCCGTGGTCCTGGGTGGGCACAGCTGCTCCACGATCCCCCAGGCCTGACTCTCCTCAGGGTCTCAACCTTCATGCCAGGGTTGCCAGCGTCCCCCTTTTCACCTTGCAGATAGAGGGCCCCTGAGACACCATCATTCTGTCAGCTTCCCCAGGTCAGTGAGCCGTGGTTTGGCCCCCTCGCATCAGCTTTTATGGGAAGCCCATTAGGAGCGGGGCAGGAGGGACAGAGGGGAGGCCAGGCAGCCTCCCCTGCTGAGTGGGACAGGTAGTCCAGCCCATAGGGCTCGCCAGCTCTATGGGGGAGGTCTAACAGCACTGGCTGGGAGTCCACACAGGAAAGCATCGAGTGAGGGATGAAGCCACGGACAATGGGGGCCATGGCTATAGCATGTGCTAAGCCAAGGAAATTAGCAGGAGGTGCTCATGGCCTATTTTTTTTAAGACCAGGAACAGTGGGGGTCTCACTCTGTCACCCAGGCTGGAGTGCAGTGGCACAATCATAGCTCACTGCAGCCTGCTCCTAGGCTCAAGTGATCTCCTGTCTCAGCCTCCCCAGTACCTCATAGCCTTTAAATGGACTGCTTCCACCATCCAGCCCTGCAGGTGGCCCGGGAGCCACAGCACATCTGTCCCCTGCCACCTCTTGCGTGCACACTTGGCCTCCTGACTTGGGCTCTGAAACCCGTAAAATGTGGGGTGTTGAGAAGTTGAGTCATCTGGTTTCATCCTGGTGCCATTATCTGTTGCTGCTTTAATAAACCACCCAAAACAGAGAGCATAACAGCCATTCTGTGCCCGTGGGCTCTGTGGGTTGGCAATTTGGGAGAGGCTGGCCTGAGCAGTTTGTCTGCTCCATCCAGGGGCTGGGCACTGTGGGGACCACCAACCTGAGTACTTCAAGTGTCCTTGCAGTGTGGTGGTCTCAGGGACTCAGACTTCTTACTTGGGGGCCTCAAGAGCATGTCTAGTAAGCCAGGCCAGAGCCCAGAGCCTTCTGTGGCCAGCCCTAGAGTCAAGGAGAGGGGACACAGATCCCCACACTGGATGGAGGAAGGTCAAAGTATTTGTGGTCTTTACAAAACAAAGCTTATCCTTGTTTCTCTTTGTGTAGCAAAAAAGAGTGAACACAGACAGCTGAGGCCCCAGAAACAGGGAAGGAGCTAGAATTCATGCACATCGGCCTCACACATCATCAGTAGGTGGGAAGAGTCCAGTGTGCACCCATTCAGCTTACACAACCACAGGCGGCCCACTCAGGACCACCCTGTCACTCAGCCCTGCGGGTGTGGTAAGACACTGACAAGGAAGGTCAGTCCGTTCTTGTTCCAACACACCAGACAGTATCTCCAAATGAAAGGACAATGCAAGGAATCGCTCATCTCAGAAAGAGATGCCAAAGAGTCACAAACTGAAAGTAAATACAAAAGATGGGCTCAAGAGTTCCTCAACATAACACGAGGTTTTGTGATCAAAAGAGACTCAGCATTAAAAATAATGAAATACTTAAGAATTAGCTTACCAGGGAGGTGAAAGACTTGTACACTGAAATCTATAAAGCATTGCTGAAAGAAATTAAAGAAAACATAAATAAGTTGAAATACATACCATGTTCATGGAATGGGAAACA
Source organism: Alouatta palliata (assembly GCA_004027835.1). NCBI lineage: Eukaryota > Metazoa > Chordata > Mammalia > Primates > Atelidae > Alouatta > Alouatta palliata. The sequence continues at coordinate 76,547 of PVKV010006437.1, forward strand.
TAATATTGTTAAGATATCCCTACCACCCAAAGCAGTCTACAGATTCAGTGCATTCCCTTCAAAAATCCCAGTGACATTTTTTATAGAAATAGAAATAGCCACTCTGAAATTCATATGGACTCTTAAGGACTCCCTAATAGCTAAAACAATCTTAAAATGAATAAAGTTGGAGGATTCATACCTCCTGGTTTCAAAACTTATTACAAAGCTATAGTAATCAAAATAGTGTGGTACTGGCATAAAGGCAGATGTAAAGACCAATGTAATAGAATAGAGAACCCAGAAATAAATCATCATGTATATTGTCTAGTGATATTTTTCTTAATTAGAAACAGGATCTCATTGTGTTGCCCAGGCTGGTCTTGAACGCCTGGCCTCAAGCAGTTCTCCTACCTCTGCCCCTCAAGTAGCTGGGACTATAGGTACATGGCACTGCAACCGGCTGGCCAAATGATTTTTAATATGATGACCATTCAGTAGGGGAAAAGACAGTCTTTTAACAAACGATGTTGGGAAAAATGAATTTTCACTTGCAAAAGAATGAAGTTTGACCCCCCACCTCATACCCTATACAAAATTTAACTCAAAATAGACCAAAGACCTAAATTAAGAGCTAAAACCATAAAACTCTTAGAAGAAAACATAAGGCAAAAGCTTCATGACATTGGATTTAGCAATGAATTATTGGATATGACACAAAGGCACATGTCACAAAAGAAAAAATAAACTGGGCTTCATGAAAATGTACAAGTTGTATGCATCAGAATACACTATCAACAGGGTGAAAAAGCGGCCCATAGACTGAGAGAAAATCTTTACAAACCATATATCTGATAAGGGATTCATATCCACAATATATAGAGAATTCCTAAAACTCAACAACAACAAAAAAAGCCAATTCAAAAATGGGCCATGCTGGGTGCCGTGATACATACCCAGTTATTCAAGAGGCTGAGGCAAGAGGATCACTTAACCCAGCAGTTGGAGTCCAGCCTGGGCAACACAACGAGATCCTGTCTCTAAAAATTAAACATTAAAAAAAAAAAAATAGACAAATGACTTCAGCAGACGTATCTCCAAAGAAGACGTGAGAGTAGCCAGCAGATACTACATCGACATCACCATTCATTAGGGAAACGCGAGTCAGAACTATAATGCGATAGATACGCCTTACACCCATGAGGACGGCCACGCCAAAACTAACAAGACGGAAAACAAGCGCGTGGAGAAATTGCAACCCCTGTGCACTATTGGTGGGAATGTAAAGTGGGATAGCAGCTATGAAAACATTGTGCTCATTTCTCAACAACTTAGACATAGAATTGCCATATGAGCCAGCAATTCCTCTTGTGGCAGAATACCCCAGAGAACTGAAAACCGGGTGGCGAGATATTTCTATACTCGTGTTCATGGCAGCGTTACTCACAGCAGCCAACAGGTGAGAGCAACCCAAGTGTCCACTGACAGATGAATGAATGAATGAACAAAATGTGGTACAGACATGCAACAGAATAGTGTACAGCCTCCTTACACTCGGTGAACTAAGCCAGCCACGAAAAGACACATGCTGTGTGATTCCACTAACACGAGGGCCCTAGAGTGGTCAGATTCACAGAGACAGAGAGTAGGACGCTGGCTGCCAGGGGCGGGGAGTGGGGGTTCTTGTTTCAGCTTTCCGAGATGAAGAGTTCTGGAGATGGATGGTGGTGACGGCTACCCTTGTGTGCACGGACTTGACGTCCCCGCACTGTTCGCTTACAAAGGGCTCCGATGGTACGCTTGATTTATGTGTATTTTACCTCAATGTAAAGAACTGAAACTGAAGGCCTGGTTAATTCTATCTCATTAGCAAATACATCACCTGACATAGTTATCATTTTTGTGGTAAGAACATTACACAATAAATATATCAATTTAAAAAATAAATAAGTAAATGTGAAGGGAAAGAGGCTGAGGGGCAGTCAGGCTCACTGGGCAGCGGCACTTGGCCTCGCCGTGGTGCCCCCGCCTGGAGCCCCGGCCAGGGCTCTTCCCGAGTGATGCAGGCCGGATGCTCATCCCCAGGAGGGTGCTAAGAGAAAGAATAAGAACGCGATGGAGAAAAGCGCAGCTACTGCCTTCAGACAAGTGTGAGGGAATCGTTCTCATAGTGTGCAGGTGTCTGGACTGAGATGTTTAAGGCATTTTTGGACCAGATATGTTACGCTTGTAGTTTTCATTAAATATTTAGAAGTGTTTATAATGAGTTTACAGTCAACGTTTAAATGTCACGAGGAATTTACTTTGTTTTATCCAACAAGTTTTGATTTATCAGCTGAGTTAGTGTGTGACGCTACAGAGAAGTATTTATTACAAAACACGCTTTATTCATATCGGAATTTACTGAACAAGTCACTGTTTTTTTGGAAATTTCAAACATGAACCAAAATCAAGGGAAACACGACATCTCCATGTGCCCATGGCCCGGCCTCAGCATTCAACAAGGTCCTCCCGGCCACTAGGCCCTGGGCATTGAAGGGTCGGCACTCTGGGGAGCAGGGGAGCCCCAGGTTCACACAGCCACCTGCATCCTCCGAAGCTCCACTTCTCTCTCTGGTGCGTCCCTGGACGTCTCAGCTCTCACGTCCCTGTCCCTCAGGACGTGTTCACATGGCTGACAGCCCCATCTGATGAGAGCAGGTGAAGTGCCGCGTCAGAGACGCCTCTCTTTTCTCCTAGATGACACCGCACAAATGTCGTGTCTGAACCACAGGGAAGGGCAGGGCAGGGCTGGGCCTCCCGATGAGCTGAGCCACCCACAGGACACGGCCACAGCCTCCCCAGCCACACCAGGTCCCACCTCAGCCTAGCATGTGCCTCTCCACCAATGGACAGTGACCCCAAGGGAAGATGTTGGGAGTCTCATTGTTGCCCAGGCTGGAGTGCGGTGGCGTGATCTCAGCTCACTGCAACCTCCACCTCCCAGGTTCAAGCGATTCTCCTGCTTCAGCCTCCTGAGTAGCTGGGATTACAGGCACCTGCCAAACACACCCAGCTAATTTTTGTATTTTTAGTAGAGACTGAGTTTCACCATGTTGGCCAGGCTGGTCTCGAACTCCTGGTCTCAAATGATCGGCCTGCCTCCGCCTCCCAAAGTGCTGGGATTGCAGGCGTGAGCCACCGTGCCCGGCCCCCCTTACCTACTTTTAGAAATAAGAAGCAATAAGCCAGGCACAGTGGCTCATGCCTGTAATCCCACCACTTTGGGAGGCGGAGGCAGGCAGATCACCTGAGGTCAGGAGTTCAAGATCAGCCTGGCCAACATGGTGAAACCCTGTCTCTACTAAAAATACAAAAATTAGCAGGGCGAGGTGGCTCACACCTGTAATCCCAGTGCTTTGGAGGCCAAGGCGGGTGGATCACCTGAGGTCGGGAGTTCAAGACCAGCCTGACCAACATGGTGAAACCTCATCTTAAAAAAAAAAAAAAGAAAGAAAAAAAAAATACAAAAATTAGCAGGGCATGGTGGTGGGTGCCTGTAATCCCGGCTATTCGGGAGGCCAAGTCAGGAGGATTGCTTGAGCCCGGGAGATGGAGGTTGCAGTGAGCCAAGACTGTGCCATTGTACTCCAGCCTGGGCAACAAGAGCGAAACTCCATCTCAAAAAAAAAAAAAAAAAAAAAAAAGAATAAGAAGAAGAAAGAAGGATCGACGGCCGGGCGCAGTGGCTCACACCTGTAATCCCAGTGCTTTGGAAGGTTGGGAGGATCGCTTGAGCTCAGGATTTTGAGACCAGCCGGGGCAACATAGTGAGACCCTATCTCTAACAACAAAAAAAGCCAGGTATGGTGGCACACACCTGTAGTCCTAACTACTCGGGAGACTGAGGAGGAAGGATCACTTGAGACTGGGAGGCTGAGCCTGCAGTGAGCCTCGATCACGATGCCACTGCACTCCAGCCTCGGTGACAGAGCAAGATCCTGTCTCTTGAAACAGGGAGTAGGAACGTGCTGTTTTACTAGTTAAGAATGACAAATCCTGGTTGAGCGTGGTGGCTTATCCCAGTACTTTGGGAAGCTGAGGCAAGAGGATCACTTGCACTCTGGAGTTTGAGACCAGCCTGGGCAACATGGCAAAATCCCATCTCCACAAAAAACTTAAGAATTAGCTGGGCGTGGCAGTGTGTGCCTGTGTTCCCAGCTACACGGGAGGTTGAGATGGGAGGATCACTTGAGCCTGGGAGGCTGCGGCTGCTGTGAGCCATAATCGCACCACTGCATGCCATGCTGGGTGGCAGAGTGAGACCCTGTCTCAAAAAAAAAAAAAAAAAAAATAGAGTAGCAACACATGAGGCTGAGAGCAGAGGATGGAGAGAAGGAGACAGAAAGGACCGATACCCAGAATGGGTCAAAACAGAGGAGAAGGCGTGGGAAAGGCCAGCACACTCTTTATAAGAGTAGAACCTAACGTTCAATAACATGCACCGTCTGTAGTGTATGGGAATGAGCGTTACCCAGGAAGCTCCTCCTGGCCGTGCGCTGGCCCCTTCTGCCTGCTCTGACAGATCTGTGCTCTCACTGTGGGGTTGCCTTTTGCCACATGGCTTATAAACAGAGCCACACAGCACGACGCCTCCTGAGCGAGCCTGCTTCCTCCCCTCAGCAAGATCCACTCACTGGCAGAGGTGCTGTGCTGGCTTTGAGTTGGCGGCTGGCATGGACGTCAGGTACCAGCCTCCACCTCCATCCCTCGAGGGTAGGCGTGCTTCCTCGAAGCCTTGCTCCCCCCAGCCTGATCACACGCAGTTCTGCATTTCAGACCCGGTGGCTGCCCTGGAGACATGACTCCTCCCTCTCAGTGGGAGACCCAGCTCCTGAGCAAGGCAGGCAGGCCTAGCCCTGGGGTGTTCCAAGGTCCCTTGCACCCATCTCTGAGGTAATCCTGCCTCTACAGAGCCCTCCCTGTGCAGGCCCCTGGACATCACCTGCCCCTCCCTGCAGGAACGTGAGCTCTTTTAGAACAGTCACTATGTGTCTTGTGCTCCTGGGATGGATACCTCGGCACCTTTGCCTTACCCTCCCACCCCTAGCGAGGGAGGGCTGCGTCTTCCTGGAGCAAGGGGCCACGTGCCTTCCTCCTAAGGAGCTGGCTTCCTAAGGAATGCGACAGAGCACCGTATTGGGTGGGGAGAGAGAAACCACCCCTGAGAGGGAGGGAGACCATGGGCAGGGCAGGGAGCCATAAGCACAGGCCCCAGAGCTGGGGTAGACACAGGCCACAGCTCTGGCTGTCCCTAGAGAAGCCACTGGAACTTCCAGGAGGTTTCAGGGGCACTAGCAGCCACAGGTGGTGAAAACTCCCTCCCACCTCTGCCATGTGGCATACACCTTCCACTCAGGAGCTGCTGGGATTTGCCTGGGGTGTGACTTGGAGGGGCCACCTCCAGGGATGGCTCCGGTGACCCTCTGTCTCCCTGCAAGGCTGTCACCAGCCTCCTGGAGCCTAGCCCAGCAGCCTCCCTTGAAGCTGGCCTCACTGCCGCTGGCCCCCTCAGGTTCCAGGCAAGCACTCCAAGTTATGTGGCCTCACTGGGGAGTCTGGGGCCACTCGGGCAGGGGAGCAGTGCAGAGAGGGCCCATGCCAAGTGGGACTTGGGAGCTCCTGGCCTCAGAATATTCAGGGCTGCACCACTAGCTGCTTCAGACAGGGTGCAGCCAGGTGGGAAGGCCTCTCCACAGCAGCCCCGTGGCACCGGATCGGTGGTTCCGAGCATGCATTGCAGGGGGTAGACAGCACCCCCCGCCTCCACCTACCAGATGCCAGAAGCACCCCCACCCAAGAGCGACAAGCACAGAGTCCCAGGCACTGTCAGACGTCCCAGGGGACAAGACTGCTCCTGTTAAAAACCACTGCTTTAGAAGCAGGTGGGGAATTGGTCAATCCAAGATAAACAGCGCTGACTTTTGCAAACTGTGGATGATCCAGGATTTTTAAACTGTTTAAGCATACATTTAAAAACACAAATTTTGGCTGGGCGCGGTGGCTCACTCCTGTAATCCCAACACTTTGGGAGGCCGAGGCAGGTGGATCACCTGAGGTCGGGAGTTCGAGACCAGCCTGGCCAACACAGTGAAACCCCATCTCCACTAAAAATACAAAAATTAACTGGGTGTGGTGGCAGGTGTCTGTAATCCCAGCTACTTGGGAGGCTGAGGTAGGAAAATGACTTGAACCCAGGAGGCGGAGGTTGCAGTGAGCCGAGATCGCACCACTGCACTCCAGCCTAGGTGACCAGAGAGAAACTCCATTTCAAAAAAATAAAAACCGGCCGGGCGCGGTGGCTCACGCCTATAATCCCAGCACTTTGGGAGGCCGAGGCGGGTGGATCACGAGGTCAAGAGATCGAGACCATCCTGGTCAACATGGTGAAACCCCGTCTCTACTAAAAATACAAAAATTAGCTGGGCGTGGTGGCACATGCCTGTAGTCCCAGCTACTCAGGAGGCTGAGGCAGGAGAATTGCTTGAACCCAGGAGGCAGAGGTTGCGGTGAGCCGAGATCGCGCCATTGCACTCCAGCCTGGGTAACAAGAGCGAAACTCCGTCTCAAAAAAAATAAAAAATAAAAAAATAAAAAAATAAAAAAAAAATAAAAACAAAAAAAACACAAATTTGGCCAGATAGTGGGTCACGCCTATAATCCCAGCACTTTGGGAAGCCAAGGTGCGAGGAGAGCCTGAGCCCAGGTTCGAGGCCAGTGTGGACAATGTAGTGAGACTCTGTCTCTACAAAATATAAAAATAAAGAACGTGCCATTGTCAGCATGCTGAAGGGCACAATTTGGTGGCATTAAGTGTATTCCCACTGCTGTGTATCCACCTCCAGGTGAATGCAAGGCGGAAACTCTGTCCCCACGAGACACGAACGCCCCCGTTCCCTCCCCCTAGACACCAACGATCTGAATCTGACTACCTCAGGGGCCTCATGCAAGTGGAATTACACAGTACAATATGTGTCCTTCGTGACCGGCTCAATTCACGGAGCCTAAGAACCTCAGGGTTCATCCGTGTTGTAGCAGGCGACAAAATTCCCTTCCTTGTTAGGGCTGAATAATGCTCCATGGCACACACACACACATATCCCGCATTTTCATTTATCAGTGGACTCTCGGCTCACTTCCACCTCTTGCTATTGTGAGTAATGCTGCTGTGAACACGGGTGAATAAATACCTGAGACTCCGCTTTCAAGTCTGTTGGGTGTTTTCCCAGAAGTGGAATTGCTGGATCATACAGTAATTCTATGTATGATTGTAATTTATTTTAGAGGCAAGATCTTGCTCTGTCACCAGGATGGAGTGGACTGGTGTGACTGTAGCTTACTGCAGCCTGGAACTCCTGGGCTCGAGCGATCCTGCCTCAGCCTCCCGAGTAGCTGGGACTACAGGTGCCTGTCACCATGCCCAGGTGATGTTTAACTTTTTTGTAGAGATGGGGGTCTCACTTTGTTCCCCGGGCTGGTCTTGAACTCCTGGTCTCAAGCAGTCCTCCTTCACCCTCCCGAACAGCTGTATAATTTTTCAAGGACCCACCACACTGTTCCCCACAGCAGCTGTACCATCTTACAGTCCCACTAGCATCGTAGACGGCTTCCAGGGGCTCCACGTCCTCACCAACACATGTTGTCTTCTGGTTTGTTTTTTAAAATAATCATCACTCTAATGGGTATCCAGGTCTTTAATATGACCTTGAATCACCTTCTGGGTATAAATGTGATAGGATCTCCGTCCTGCAGCACAGATTCTTACTGAGGAAGAGACCTGTGTGTGAGAAACAGCTGAAATCACTACTGGAGGGTAACTCCATGGCTGAGGGCAGAGGGGCTGGATGGGCTTTGCCAGGCAAATCTCCCTTACCAGCCCAGGAAGGAGGCCACACTGGTGCCCAGGGGTCTGGCCCACTCTGAGACCAACCCCCTCCTGGCAGTGACTGAATCAGGGTGCTGAGATGCCTGGGGCTCCATCCTGCAGTATACCTGTTAGAGGAACAGTACTGTGTGAGGCCTGAGGACCTGGGAGAGCAGGTGGAGGCTGGGAGGTGACAGCGGCAGCTGGGGGCCAGCCTGTAGTAAGCTTCCCAGGCAGTGACGGCGCATGGGGCTCTCCTGAAGTGGGCAGCTGCCTGGAGATGGTCCCTTCAGGCTGGCTACCCAGAAGGAGGGAGGGTCCTCCAAGGAGGACCACCCAGCCAAGCTGGAGGGGCCACCTGCAAATGCCTCTGTGGGATGCTAAGGTTCCTCCTTACCATCTCTCTCGTAACTGGACTGTTTCTTCCCAGCACCTGCTATGCTGGGTGATGAGTGTCTTGGGATGTGCTCCTATGTGTTGGACGTGCCTATTCCCCACCTAGGGCTTCCCCCGGGGCCTGAGCAGCAGCCCTTGTCCCCAGAGCCTGGCCCCTGCAGGCTCTCCCAGGAGGTGGCGAAGCAGGCAGGCTTTTAGGTCGGTCAGCTGCATCTTAATAAAGCTGCTTGTTTTTCTTAGTCTCTTGAGACTTATTGTTATCAGAAGGGTGATTATTTGCATGGAAGTGGCTGTTTCCGTATTTTGCCTCAGCTCAACGCCCGTGCTCGTACAGCTCTGAATCCGCAGAGGAACAATGCCACCAGCTAGCGGCCACTCTGCGGTGCCCGGGCTTCCTGTGCAGCCCGGGCCTCGCCTGCAGCCTCAGCAGCACTCGAGTGCAGGAATCCCACCAGCTTGAGGCGACGGGGAAGGGGACCTGTGCCCCGCCAGTGACCCCGATTCTGTCCCTTATCACAAAGGCAGGCTGGAGAAAGGCGCCCGGCAGCTCCTGAGACCCAGCCCTGTGGTGAAGGTCCCTACTCTGCCCTGGGAGAATGTACTTACTTGTGGCTGAAGGTCCACACCATGGCCACAAGCAGCAGGCCAGGCAGCCTGGGGACTGTTGGGTGGCCTTGCTGCCATCACCATCTTCGTTCTGTGACTATGTCACAAGAAAAAAAGCTGTCTTGGGGAGGAATCCAGAAAACATGTTCGTATACATTCAGAAACTGAGGGAGTTAAAAAGCCATTTGAGAAGAGAGCTAGGCATGGTAGCTCACACCTGTAATCCCAGCTGGGAAGCTGAGGCTGAAGGATCACTTGAGGCCAAGAGTTCAAGACCAGCCTGGGCAACATAGCAAGACCCGTTCATCTCTCCAAAAAATTAGCAGGGTGTGGTGGCACACACCTGTAGTCCCAGTTACTCAGGAGGCTGGGTCTGGAGGATGGTTTGAGCCCTGGAGTTCGAGGCTGCAGTGAGCTGTGATCACACCACTGCACTCCAGCCTGGGCAACAGAGCAAGACCCTGTCTCAAAAGGAAAAAAAGTCCAACATGGTGAAACCCATGTCTACTAAAAACACAAAAATTGGCCGGGCGTGGTGGTGGGCACCTGTAATCCCAGCAACTTGGGAGGCTGAGGCAGGAGAATCGCTTGAACTCGGGAGGCGCAGGTTGCAGTGAGCCGAGATTGTGCCACTGAACTCCAGCCTGGACGACAGAGTGAGACTCCATCTCAAACCACAAACAAAAACAAAAAAAACTGTTGAGAAGAATTGAGGCTAGAATGACAGCGGAATGGAGAGGAGATGGGGGGAAGGCTGGGGATGTGCTGGGAGGGGCGTCCTGAGAAATGAGGTGAATGAAGAGTAAGGTCCTGGACGGACAGGGCCACTGTGGGAGCTGGAGACAGAAGCCGGGGTCACCACCTGCAAGAAAGTCCCCCAGGGCAAGATGTTGGCACCCAGCGTCCCCCCAGGCCACAGTGGGCACACAGACACTGCCTCAACTGCGGCACCCAGCAGCTGCCACTGCACCATGGTTTCCTGTACAGCCAAGATCCTTCAGCTAGGCTGAGACCCCCCACTTAGACTAAGATACCAACTTCAGAGATGCTGAAATATGCAGGAAAATACGCTGTGCCTCTCAGAACTGGTGAAATGGGGAGATGCACCCCAAAGCTTCCGGGGGGTCTGCAGGAGGGGGTCCTGGGCTGGCCACAGAGCAGAGGATGCCGGCGGGGCCGGGGGGGAGAGGATTACGTGCTTACTTTGTGCAATTAAAAGCTGATAGACAAAGGATGTCGACGACGCCATCACCCTTTATAATTAAGAAGATAATTTAATCACTGCTATTAAAACCTAAGCTTCCCCACCACATGGGCTGGTTTTTGCAAAATACTTCTGGTTCTGCTGTTTCCCACACACAGACCTGGCAGCGGTTAAAGAGACACACTGTGTCCGAAGTTTCATCTGAGGAGCCCATCTGGTTTGAAGGGAACAGAATCAAAGGCACCAGTTGTGTTTTTTGAAATCCACAAAGTGTGTGAGGTAGCACCAGGAAAAAGGTGTCATCCTGCCCTCCCTAGGGCTACGTGCCACTCTGCCAGGCTGGGGAGTCTTGTCCCCACCCGCTTCTTGGCCAGGCTCTGCAGGATGCTCCTTCGGTGGGTGAAGGAGCTTGGCAAGGAGGAGGGGCAGCATGGTGCAGGTGCTCGCCGACCCTGTGCACAGGGCCTCAGTGGAACCCACAGGGAGGAGAGAAGTCAGAAATGAACGTCCCAGTGCCCATGGCTGACACAGGCCTCCACTGTTCACAGAGAGCTTCTCTGCACAGGGCTGGGGTCAGCACCACAGCTGAAGGGGAAACTGAGGTACGGAGTCTCTGGAACATGGGCCGCATGCTCTCCCTGGTGCCCAGCTCCTGGTTGAGCTGCACTGCCACACCGGTGCCATCCCTTTCGTCCTAGAAGCAGCTCCTCGCCCACCACTCTCCCTCCACCAGCGAGAGGTGAGGCTGCCTCTGCCCTCCGCAGCTGTGGCCACGTGGAATTCTCTGGTATGCGGTGCTTTGATCTGCGGCACACCTGGAGATCAGGGCCTCAGCCTCACACAACTGTCATCGAAAGGATCCCACACACCCCACGGACTTCCCCAGCTGGAGTGTACACCGCAGGGTGGGGCCTGGAGCTCACCAGGCCAGGGTCTCGTCTCCCTCCGCTGTTCAAGGTGCCACCAAACAGATTCACCTTGTCCCACAGCCAAGCCCCAGCGTGCTCCTGCCTCTTCGCTTCCAGTGCTTTCCTGGGTGAGCGCCCATCGTCCCTTTGACAAAGGGCACATGCTGTGGAGGGCAGCTGTGGTGGGCCCAAGGTGGCTCTGGGCCTGGCCTTGTCCTCTGAAAACACGGAGAAGGGCTACTGCAGGACCGTCCAGCTGCACGCCCAGGTCCTGGGGTCCTGGTGTGATGGACCAGGGGGATGCAATGGTGTAAAGGGGGTGTGGATGGTCCCCACCCCCGATTGGTCAAGAGTGTATCTATTTCCCGCATTGTTCATCTGCTGTTTCTGGAGGGTTTTCAGGAGTGAGCAGTTTGGGGGCCCTTCTGGTTGCTCATCCTCCTGAGCCCTGGCAGCTGGACGTCTGGAGCCAGGCTAGGGCAGGGGAATGGGGCCTCCAGACCAGCTGGGGGATGCGGAGGAGGATGCTCGGGGGAGCCCAACAGTTGAGGGGAAGCCTATGGGGGAACAGTGGTGGGACAAGCCCCGTTTTCCACACACAGCACTGCCCAGCACAGCGGCTCACAGACGGGGTATGGCAGGTGTGCCTGACGAGGAACCTAAAATGGGGAACAAGAACGATGGGAAGGAAGGACGGTCACTGTGAGTCCAATAGCTCAGCTAGGACAAATCACCGTAGGCCCAGTGGCTTATAAACAAAGGACATTTATTTCTCCCAGTTCTGGAGGCTGGAGGTCTCTGAGCAGGGTAGCCGTCAGCTAACGGGAATTCATGAGGGCTCCACCCTTGTGACCTAATCACCCCCTAAAGACTCCACCTCCTGACACCATCACCTTGGGGGTGAACACTCAGATCACAGCTGTCACAGAGGAAGCTGCTGGAAGCCAGGCCTTAGGGCAGCTGCCCACGTGAATGTCAGCTCCACAGGAATGGTAGTGGCTGGGGCATGGCCCAGACAGCACTGGCAGCTGGCAGGCAGTCACCGAGCACTGGCTGAGGTCTGAGAGCATGAGGGACGGTGAGCAGCGGCCTGCTCGAGCCTTGCAAACACACAGCCAGCGGAAGCTGCCGCCCAGACGCCGGCCTGCGAGCTCTCATTTACGAGAAGTTCTCAGACGCACAAACTCATCTGTGGGGGTGGAGGGGAGGAAACCCACGCCCCTGGGGGCCGTTGCCCAGCCTGGGAGCGCCCTCAGCAGCAACAGTATCAGTGTGGTGACCCATGGCCTGTGAGCCACGGAGCACCTGGAATGGGGCCAGTGAGGACCTGAACGTTACATGAATCCTAGTTTATTAGAGTGTGTGGCTGAGTGCGGTGGCTCATGCCTGTAAGCCCAGCACTTTGGGAGGCCAAGGCGGGCCTCGGGGATCACCTGATGTCAGGAATTTGAGGCCAGACTGGCCAACATGGTGAAACCCTGTCTCTACTAAAAATACAAAAATTAGCCAGGCATGATGGCACACGCCTGTAGTCCCAGCTACTCCGGAGGCTGAGGCAGGAGAAATCGCTTGAACCCAGGAGGCGGAGGTTGCAGTGAGCCAAGATCGAGGCATGACACTCCAGCCTGGGCCACAGAGTGAGACTCAATCAAAAAAAAGGATGTGAACAGCCCCAGATGGCCAGTAGCAGCCTGCTGGATGCTGGGTGCTCCATCTTGCCTAGCCATCGAAACAGCAGGGGCACGTGGACAGACGTGGAGCGGCACACCCAGGGTTCTTGCACACTGCTGTGTGTCCCACTGTCACTTACAAACACTGGGTTTCTCTTCGTTCAGGGGAGAGCTTTTCCTCCCTTTAGCTTTGAACAAAACCAAGGCGGAGGTCTCTCTAATGACAACCCCCCAGCACACCCTGGACGTGGAGTGTGGAATGTCTGTTTTCCTACAGCAAGAGAGGAGGCCCTCTGCAGGGCAAAGCCCCGCCCACTGTGGGGCACACGGGTAATGGCTGCCCCGAGCTTGCTTACCCAGGTAGGGATCAGCACTCAGGAACGGGCATCCACAGCCGCATCCCCCCCCCCCCCACAATGCATCTCCAAAGCTCACGGAGCCTGCAGGCCGCTGAGGCAGCTGCTACAGAAGTCTTCACACTCTGGTGCTGAATGCCCTTTGAGGCTTTGGGTGGTCCTTGGAGACCCCCTCCCACCCTAGACGGGCCTCTGGGAATGGTTCCTACCATTCAATTACTAAGACCCCTGCCAGGGCAAACGAGTACAGGAAGAACAGGTCCAGTTGGGGGTGGACATCTCGAAACTCCTGGCTGTGCCTTCGAGGAGGTGGCACCCAGGCTGCCACTGCCACACGAGGTGATGAGCCGGGTGGCCTAGAAGGCAGAGGTTGCCACAAACACAGCGGGACAGGCACAGGAGGTGAGGGACAGAACTTCAGCCACGTGCACTTCCCGTACATCTTGTGTCCAAGTCAGCAGCCTTGGCTCTGACCGGCTGTCAGCCCTTCCTGCTTGCGCTCAGGAAGGGAGGGATCAAAGAGTTCCTCTCCGCCCCATCCCTGGTGTTGAGTTAATGGGGAGAGGTCCCTTAGCCACCTGGCCTGGGAAAAATGCTTCACACACAGGTCTCAAGATGACTCATGGCCACGGTCATTGTGCCCCCTGGCCAGGTCACTCCGTAGGGACACTCACAGCAAATAAAGTCAATAAAGCAGGGAACACCGGGCCTGGGCTAGGCCAGCAGGGGAAATGCTAGCAGAACAGAGCTGCCTGTTTTTGTCTTTCCATGATCCCATCCCGGTCAGGGGCTTCTCCCCCTCCCAGCAGCGACCGGCAGTGTCTGTCATGACCCTTCTTCCCAACTTCCCTGGAAAAGCACAAGCATCTGTCCCGAAAACAGGCCAGGCACAGGCCCAAGTCCCAGAATAGGGACAACTCCAGGTGTGAGGAATCTAAGTAAAAAGGCAGGATGCACACCTGGGCGGTACCGCCAGCCCTGGGGAGGCTGGGATGAGTCCGGGCGGTGGGAAGGTGGGGGTAGTGCGCAAGCCTGGCAGGAGGGGCCTCGGGGAGGGGAGGGGCAGTGAGAACCCCGAGAGGGCGGGGAGAGGGCAGGGGGCGGGGCGGGCGCAGCGGGACCGGAATCGACCTACAGTCTGCGGGGATTAGGGCTAGGGAGATCCTGAGAGCCCCAACTCGCCCCGGACTCGCTGTCCCAGAGATCCTCAACGCGATCTAACTGGGCGCAAATAAATGGACACGCAGGCAGCTTCCAAAAGAGGCGAAACCGTTTATCAAGTCGGCGCCGGCGGTATCTACAGTATCTACACGTATCTACACGTATCTACACCGCCTGCAGGCGGGGCTCTCGGGTTGTCTACACTGCAACTGCCGGCCGGGCCGCGGGCGACGCGGTCTCGGGGAGAACAATAAATATCACTTCCTTCCGCCTCCGACCGGGCGCTTTGGCACTGGCGGGCGGGGACCCCGTGGCCCTAGGGGCCGGGGAAGGACCCGCGGTGGCTTCAGGGACTGGGGAACCGGATACTTCGATAGCCCAAGGGGCTGGGGGGTAGCGAGGGGGCCCCCATGGCTTCGAGGCTGGAGAAGGGGAGACCCGCGGTGGCCCCTGGGGCTGGGGGAACGAGTTCCTTGATGGCCCTTGGGGCAGGGTGGCCGGGCCCCGCGGCCCTCGGGGCTGTGCGGGGCCGGGCAGGGGCGCGGCGGGGCCCGCGTTATCTGGGGCAGTAGTCGTAGGAGCCGGGCGGCGCGGCTCCCGCCGACGAGTACATGTTGGCGGCCGCGGCGGCTGCGGCGGCGGCGGCGGCGGCGGCGGCGGCGGCCGGACTCACGGGGTGGTGGTGGTGATGCGGGTGCGCGTGCGGGTGGTAGCCGTGGCCGCGCAGGCCGGGCAGCGGGTAGGGCGCCGGCCGGCTCTTGGCCCCGAGGTAGTGGTCGTAGGCGGCGGCCGGGTACTTGTAGGGGTGGTGGTGCAGCGGCTCCGATGCGCCGGGCGCCTCCAGGCGCAGCTCGGGGTGCGGGGGGCTGGGCCGGCCTCCGGGCGCGCCAGGCAGCGGGACGAGGCCGCCAGCTCCGCCGGCCCCGGACAGCGCGGGGCTTAGCACCCGGGCCAGCAGCTGCGGAGGGTGCGCCGGGTCCCCGAGCACGGCCGGCCCGCCCGCGTCGCGCTCGAATTCTCGCCGGGCCTCAGCCGCGTCTGCGGGAGGGCCGAGGGGTGAGCGCTGCGGGCCGGGGCCGCCGAGGAGCTGCGCCGACCCACGCGAGGTCCCGGCGGGGAGAAGGCGCTCGGCCGCACTCGGCGTTCCCCGACCCGTCGGTGCCAGACTGCTCGAGACCCCGGGCCGCCGGCGCCCCAAGCCCTCCCCGGGGCCCGCGCCCCTCTGCGGGCGGCGGCGGCAGCGGGCGGGGCGCAGCCGTCGGGCCGGGCGGGCGAGTGCGCGCTTGCCCGCCGCCGCGGCCGTTGTGCAACCGGCGCGAAAGCCTGGAGCGCCCCAGGGGCGCAGGCGAGGTCTAGCGAGGCCGCCGGCCCGGGTGGAGCGCGCACAGGGCTGCGACCCGGATCCCACAACCCCGGCCCTACCTTTTTCCGCCCCGCTGGGCTGCGTTGGAGAGGCCACGGGGTTCCGCGAGCGCGCGAAGGCGCTCATGAGCGGCAGCGCGCCGGGCCGGTGGTTCCGGGGCCTGCGGGTGGGAGGCGGGTCAGGGCGGCGCCCGCACCAGGCGCCCGGCGCTCAGTGTCTCGGGAGGACACTCACCAGTCCTCAGGGTCGCAGTCCCGGAAGCCTTTGGCGAAGGGATTGCTGGCAATCTTGAGCTGCGTGATCTGCGGGGAGGTGGGTGTGAGCAACCGGTGGAGCCCTGCAGCCCCGGCCACCCGACCTCGGTGGAGGACAGGGGAGTGTTAGGAGAAGCGCACCAAGGAAGGGCCTCTCCTGCCCGGACAGGAACCGGCCCACGTCTGCCCCTCCCCTACAGAGCTCGGGGCTCCCTCCTGCGGGGGAGTGAAGGGGTCTGAGAAACCTCCTCTCTCACTAGGGAACCCCTTTCTGGTGTCCCCAAGTGGATAGGGATGGAGACTTGGCTCCTGGCTGGGATGGGAATGTGGTCACCTCCACCCCCAACGAGCAGTGAGGGGTGGGAGGGGGGACAGAGCGGGTGCCCTAGGAATCTGAGTAAACTTCAGATCAGGCCCCTGATGGGGAGTTTCCTGAATGGTTTGGAAAACAAACTTTCAGGACGAAGTGACAGTTGCCGCTGGAGAGGTCAAGCTGATAGGAGGCTGGGCCAGCCAGCCTTGGGAGGGAGGGGGCTGCTTGAGGCCCTTGGGAGTGGGGCTCCTGGTTGGGGCTCCACTGGGACCACAGCCTGCAGGTCTAAGTGGACCCACTGTCCCCAGGCGGCAACTGAAAATGACACCGGCTTTACCAGAGGCGTTGAATCTGCCCAGGCCCTCACCCGATGGTTCTGGTAGGCAGTGACCGCGGTGAATCGGGTCTCCTCGAACACAAACGTTTTGAAGTTCTCCTCGGCGTATTTCTCGCTATCTTTGCGCGGGTCCACATAGACAACGTGGAAGCGGGGCTGGTATCTGTGCATGGAATTCAGAATAATCTGGAAGACAAGGTGGGGAATCAGCTCCAGCAGTGGGGCTGGGCTGAGGATCTGGGGTGGGAGCCAGGAAACGGCTGAGGTCTCAGTTGGCAATGAGTTTCCTGGATAAGTTGGGCAAAACCCTTAATTCTAAGATGAGGCTGGGCCACGGGGCCAAGGGGAGGCTGTGACCCACTGGCGAGTGCCAGGAATGAACTCAAGTGGTAAAAGACCCAGGTTTAGGTTTCTTTCCTCAGGTGCCTCCCCAGCGGCATCGCTGGTCTGGACTCCATAAAGCCTCTTTCCCCAGCCTCCTTCCATTAAAAAAGCCTCCTGCATAAAATCAGGAGTGGGCTGAGAAAAGGAGGGCGACCCTTTTCCCAGGGCCTAGGCCCACTGGGCTGTGCGACCCCTGACCAGAGGCTGCTCTCCTCATCTGCACCCCAGTGCTGCCCAAGCTCTACCTCAGCCTCTGGCCTCACAGGGACTCTAAAGGACCTCCTTGGGGACAACCGGTAGCCTGCTGGGGACAGCCGGGGGCCTGGGGACTCTACAGGCCCGTCTGGGACAGGCAGGTGCCTGGGGACTCTAGAGGCCTTGCAGGACAGCCAGAGCCTGGGGAGGCGGTTGCTCACGTGGCCGTTGTCGTCCAGCAGGTTGTTGGTCAGCTTGAGCTTGTCGAAGGACACGATTTGCTTCATCCACTGAGCCCCCTTGGCAGGCGAGTCGGGGTGGTAGTGCACGCGGCCTGGCGTGGCAGGGTCGGCCTTCCCCGCCACCAGCCAGGAGGAGCTGTGGAAGGCGTACCTGGTGCGGCACGGGGTGGGGTTGTGCATGCGGGGGCGAATCCAGAGGGCCTTGACCTGTGTGCTGGGTCACACACAGGTGCCTCTGACCCTAACAACAGTGCCTCTGAGGGGGTTCCCCGCCGGTGAGATCGAACCCTTTGCTGCCACATGGGCTGAGAGCTTTTCCTAAGGGGACTGTGGACTAAACAGAGAACTCCCACGCACCCCAACGCTCAAAACAATCAGGGTACTGGACACCCCGTGGGGCACCGAGGAGGGAGGCTGGGCCTCCGCCATCGCATTTCGCTGCATGCGGGTCCGCCTGCCCCAGTGCTCCGGGCGGTGGGAGCCCACACTTGGCATTGCCGGCGGCCTGGGGCACAGGGCAGCGCGCGTTCTCTTTATTAATTGCTGTTAATTGTCCGGGCGGCTGAGGCCCGCCCTGCATAATCTCTCCCGGCCACCCCACCTTTCCGGCCCAGCTCCAGGACCCGGAGTTCACTGGGGATGGGGGAAGGGGACTAGGCGCTCAGGCCAGCCTCCTGGGAGAGGGAGACTTGAAGAAGTACAGGGCTGAGGACTTGGCTGACCAGCCTAGGGCCGTACAAGCCCAGGGGCGCAAGAGCCGTCTGGAGCCTGTGGGAGCGGGTTCAGAGAGCGCATGGGGTGGGGTTGTGGGTCAGGTGAGATGGGAGTGGAGGAGGGAGCAGGTTGAGAGGTCCCTTGGGCAGCACGGCAGGTGCCTAAGGAGTTTCATGGTACCTGGGAGTTCGGTCAGCAGGCAGAGACCCACCACATTCCAGGGTGCCCTCCCAGATCCCGCACGCTCACCGGTAGCGCTTATCGTCCACCGGCACAAAGTCCATGAGCAGCATATAATCGGCCATGGGATCCATGCCGAAGAGCTTCACTTGGAAGGTGGGGAACATCCGCCTGGGGGTGATGAGGCCTCAGGTCACCCTAGCTGGTGGAAAGCAGCCACCCCTTGACCCACCCGGGCTGGCAGCCCCTCTGCTCCGCCCTTCCCTCCAGCCTCTGGGGGCTGCTGTCATCCCAGCCCTTGGGTTCCATCTCTCCCGGCTTAGCTGCTCTAATCTGGGCAGGCCCCCACTCAGCTGGGAGCTTGGCACGGCAGGGAGCCTCCTGGGCCCTTCCTGGACACAGAAATGGCCGGCCCAGCGCTGGAGCCCCCACCTTCGGCAACCTCGGCTGCATAAACCCGGCCTCGCCCTTGCCGACTTTTTGGCCTCCAGGTGCCTAACATGCGACCTTAGCAGAGCCTCCCCAGCTTGCTCGAAGCAGCTCCCGGCTCCAACAAAGTGAAACCGGGTATCCGTGTGATTTCAAGGGGTCACCCGCTGCCCTTTTAGCGGGGTCTTCGGCTGTTTCCCAATTCCCTCATCGAGGCGAGGACTCAGGGCGCTTACTCCCCTGACTCTCAGGCCCTGGCCCCATGATAGAGTCTCCCCACCTTCCTCAGGGCACAGGCAAGCTTCCGCTCCCCTTAAGACACACAACACCAAGAAGCAGCTACCCAGGGTGGACTTGGCCTGTGTCTTCCCTGTTCCTCAAATCTCTCCTGATTTGGACCCTGGCTCAGTGACGGATTAGGGCTCTTGAAAGGACATTCTGCAGTGCCTGGACGGGTGTAGGCCGTGGGCTGTCCCCACATGATGGCGCAGCAGTAGTGGCCGCAGGGGCCCTACAGGACAACACAGGGCTTGGCCCTCACTTGCCCTCCCCACTACCTCCCCTCACAAGCAACTCTCCAAGGCGGTGGGCAGAAGACAGATGCCAGGAGCCAGCCTCTAGGACAGGCCTGCTCCCTCCCCCACCCGAAGCCTCTGCAGGCTGGAGGGTGCTGTGGAACGTGGGCTCCTGGGTGAAGCCCAGCGCAGACAAGGCCCTTGCTGGGCTGGCCTGAACCAGAGGCTGGGCTGCCGCTGTCCTCAGGAGGGCCTGTGTGCCTGGGGACAGCAAGGAGGGCCTGGAAAAAATCCACAGAGCTGGAGCGGAGCGCAGGCCCAGGCCTGGGTTCCTGAGGAAGGACGCCGGCGGCGGGGAAACAGAAACCACGAGAAGGCTTTGCAAACAGGCCCTGAGTTTCCCTTGGCTGTTCGGACACGGAGCTGGTGTGTACATTAGACACAGCCCGGCACCCGCCTTTGTCTACTGGTCAAATCGGGTGCATCTGCAAAACTTGTTCCCCTTCTCTCTTGGTCTTTAAAACAAATACAGGCCAGTTGGGAGGTGGTGGCGGCTGGCCACAGAGTGAGGCCCCACAACTATGAGGATCTAGGCTGGAGGAAACTGGGGTAGCGACTTCCACCGAACAGAGCATGCTGTTTTTAAGAGCAATCCTCTCCTGAAAGTGTCCAGACAGTTGCCCAGCTTCTGCTCTTTATTTTGCCCGCATGGACTGAACTCCAGAACCGAACCAGAGTTTCCTTGAGGTGGAAAACCTAGGAGACAGCCCGGCAGCCAGGCTCCCTGGACGTCGCTGCCTGCCCCAAGCCGGGTGCGCTCCAAGTCGGCCCGTTTCTGGGCTGCACGGCGTCCTGGGGCTGCGGGGCGGGCGGGCGAATCCCGCGGGGCTCCTCGCCGGTTCCCCTGCGGCCCGCGCCTTCTCCTCCCGCCCCGGCGGAGGATAGGTGAGTGTTAGGAAGGGGAGCGCCGGGCGGCTGTCGCCGGAGCCGGGACCGCGGAGAACGAAGGAGGCAGCGGGGCCCAGAGGGGCCCACAGGTGGCCGGGCCGCGCCCCCGACCCTGCTTTTGGCCCGCTCGCGCGGATCCGGCGGAGGCCCGCGGCCCGGGCGGCAGCACGTGGGGAGGGTCGCGGCGTGGGGAGGGGCGCCCTGACCTGCCGGCCTTGGTGACGATCATCTCGGTGCCCAGCTGGTTGAACTCGTCCCACAGCGCCTTCATCTCCAGCTGCACGCTCACACCGGCCACCTTCGCGTTCTTCTTCACCGGCGCCTTGGCGGCCGCGCAGCTGGCCCCGGGGCCCTCGGGCTCGGCGGCGGCGCTGGTGGCGACCCCGGCGGCCGGCGCGAACGGGTAGGCGTGCGGCGGCGGCGGGCCCGGGACGCCGGGGGCCGTGGCGGCGCACGGGTCGTAGCGCGGCGGCGGCGGCGGCGGGGGCTCGCGCGGGCCGTACGGGTCGGCGCCGGGCGACGCGGCGCCCGGGAAGCCCCCCGCGGCCCCCAGGCTGCTCAGGCTGCTGGCCGTGAAGGCTGCAACGTCGCAGAAGTGCGAGAGCTGCGTGAGCCACGGGCTGGACACGGCGGAGATCATGACCCGCGGGCCGCCGCCGCCGCCGCCCCCGCCGCCGAGCTGAGCGCTGCCCCGCGCCGCGGGCCGAGTGGCGGGCGCCGCGCTGCGTGCGCCCCGGGCCGCGCAGCCCCACACCGCGGGCCGGCCCCGAGGAGGCGCCCCCCCCCCCCCCCCCCCCCCCCCCCCCCCCCCCCCCCCCCCCCCCCAACCCCCCCCCCCCCCCCCCCCCCCCCCCCCCCCCCCCCCCCCCCCCCCCCCCCCCCCCCCCCCCCCCCCCCCCCGCCCGCCGCGGCTCGCTCGGCCCGGGGCCCCCCGACCGCCCGGACCGGCTCCCCGGTGCGCCGAGCCCGTCGGCCGCCCCTCGCTCTGCCGCCCGCCCGCGTGCGTTTCTCCTCTCTCCCTCCCAGGCGTTCTTTTCCCAATTTGCTGTTTTACTTTTGTCTTCCTCATTTAAATTTCCCGTTCCGATCATCTTTTCTTCTTCCCTATCTCTGCAGTTTCTCTTTATTTCTGTTTTACTTTCCACCTCTTCCCGTTTTCGTCCAATCGCCTTCCTTTTCACTTTATTTCTAATCATACTTTGTCTTCCTTTTAGTCGGCGCCTGTCCTCTTATTTCTGTACCTCCTTCTCTATTTTTCATGTTTTATCTTTAAAAAATAAAAATAAAAACTAAAGTCTTTCCTTTTTTCTTTTTTATGACTTTACTTACTGTCTTAAAATTTCTCTTCATTTTGTCTCATCTCTTTCGCTCTTGCTTTTTATTGCCTTTTTGTGTCTTTCTGCTTCTCACCTAAGTTTTTCTTCGGGTTTTCTGTGTTTTCTCCACTTTGCTTAATTCGGTCTCCTCGGCTTCCTCACAGCTTTCTTTCTCTCCATCTGTGAAACTCTCCTGCACTCTCCTCTCTTACCAACTTTTCTCCCCCCATCCAAGCTCACGGCCACCTCTGCTCTCCTTCCTAGCCTCACTCGCCCTCTTCTGGGCCTGGGTCTACCTGCGTACTCATCTCGGAAGCTGGGCCCCCAGGCTGGTGGAGGGGATAGGCTTTGGGCGGGATGCCGGCTCTTCCTCTCTGCCCCACAGTTGCAGCCAGAAGCCTGGAGCCCACCCTACCAAGAGCTGCCTCCATCTACTCTGCACCCGGGCCCCACAGCAGCTGAAGCAGGGGGTCTGGCGGGCGGGCCAGTACAGACAGAGCCTGGAGACTTACCTTCCATGTCCCTGGTGACGGTGCTGAAGTGCATCCCGGCCGGGGATCCTGGCAGCCAGCGAAGCTTCACCCAGTCAGAGGACCCCGAGCCCCGGTGGGCAGTACGCGCCACCGCCTCAGCTGCAACCAGAGAGGCGATGCTGAACGCACTGGCCCGAGGAGACAGCGGGCTCCGCGCATCCATAGGCGCCCGGCGGCCTGGCCGGCGCCGCCTCCGACTGCGTGTGCCCAGCCACACCGCGCCCAGCCCAGCCCACGGAGTCCGGGGGCGGGGGCCTACGGTGCCACTCACAGCCGGGGGCCCCTGGCCCAGAGGATTATGGCGTCATGGGCCCCCAACTTGGGGCTAGTAGCAGCCGAGGGGCCCAGACGGGTGGGGCACCCTGGAAATGCAGGGCCTTCCTGCTTTCCAAGCTCCCTGCCCCTTCCTCCGTTCCCAGGGACCTCCATGATCAACGCCCCTTGAACATCCCATTGCTCCTGCCAAGGCTCAGCCTTCCTCTGTGCCGTGAAACCACCGTCAGCTTCTACAGCCCCTCAAGAAGAGGAATCTATGCCAGCAGCACCCAGCCCTAGCCTGAGGTGGCAGGGCACCCATGACGCACCGAGTGGCTGCCGGGGTCCAGCCCTGCCCCTGCCCTTGGCCCCTCCCGCCTCCACCTCCTCCCTGGCTGCCCCTGCACCTGGGTGAGGAGAGGGCAGCTCAGGCTCTCACGCCGCAGCGTCCTCTGTTCCTCCGCCAGCAGAACAGGACCCAGCTCAGTAAATGCCCAACAGCCCCCTGAAGTTGGCTCACTATGGTGGCTGGAGACCCCAGCGGAGGGACGCTGCCCAGGCTGTGCAGCCCGGGAGCCCGAGCGTCACGCGCACTTGCGCGCACCGCCCGCCTCTGGCCAGGACGCTTATACATCCGGAGGGTGGGCAGTGCCCGCTCCTCCGACCTCCCTGCGCACCGGCCGGGTGCAGGGAGGGCCGGGGGCGGGGCCTGGCCGGCCTCGGGAGCCGAGGACACGAGGACAAGTTGGAGAACTTCAGGCCACCGGGTCGGATGCTGCCCCTCGGCACCCAGCAGCCAGGCTGCCTCCCGGGAGAAGCTCTGTGCCCCGACCCAGCTGGGCAGAGCGAGGGCGAGGCCCGGCCCTCAGCCTGGCTTCTAGGCCCGGGGATCCCAGACACCAAGGCCTGACTTGGCCTGTGCGTTCCCCCACCTACTGTCTCCGGGGTCTCCTCTGACCAGTTCAGCACACCCATTGCCTTCCTGTCAAGGGTCTCTCCGGCTGCGTGTCAGCCCCGGAGCCTCTGGGCCTCACTGGAGCCTCCCTGGTGCTGGTGGTCAGGGCCACGGTTTGCAAGGCCTCTCTGTATACAATGCCGTCGTTTTGAATGCTTGAGAAAGGAGTGGGAGGCAGGCCGCCTCTCCCAGGATTTTTCGGATCTCAGGGCCTCAGACCCTGGGCTGGAGAGGATGCCGGGTGGGAGCTGGGAAGGCACAGTAACTGGGATTAGGGGACTGGGTGCCAGTGGCGAGGCTGGCCCTGGGCCTGAGGTCCAGGAACCCATGTGAGTCCAGGGCCGCAGAGGGTTGAGTGTACGAATAGTGCTGCCTGTCTGGGATGTGGTGTGTGTCGCTGCACGTATGGGGTGCCCCATGTCCTGCCCCCCGACCCATGCCGCCTGCAGCTGGAGCTTATTGGGCCATGTAAGAAAAGGGAAGCTGTCCCCAGTGCATTTCTCTTGCCCTGAGTGGCTATTCTGAGCCACGACAGTGACAATGACTTGTGTCTCTCAGTGTCACTGAGGGGACCCAGGGACAGGTCCAGTGAGGAGTGCAGTGTGGGCACGGACCAGTGTGGGGAAGGCCCCCTTCCCTCCTCTCTGAGAAGAGCCAGCCATTGTCCACAGGAGCTGCTCCTTCGGGAAGGGACACTCCCACTGGAGGCGGGCGGGTGGGACGCTGGTGGCCGCAGATTTGGTAGTGTTGCAGGAGACAGCCTGTGTTGACCGTCTGCACCCAGAGACACCTGGGCTGTGGGAGGTGGGGGTGGGGCTCCTGCATGTGCCCAGCCTGTGGGTGTGCCCGTTTGTGTCCTGTGCACATCTGCACACACCTCAGGGCAGTGGCCAGATGTGGGGTTGTGGGTGAGGCCAACACTGAGGAGAAGTGAAAGTGAAAAACCCTGGGGCCTCTTGGAGGCTCTGGGCCAGCCCCTAAGGATCGGTCCAGAGTCCCCAGACCTCTGCGCCTGAGGTATGTAGGGAGCAGCAGAGCCTTCCAGCCCCCATTAACCCCTTTGTGCCTGAGCAGGACCTGCAGGCAGGCAGCCGCGGCCAGCGTGCCACAGCAGAGAAGAGGCCGTCAGGGTGGAGAATACCCTGGTCAACCAGAAGGGTGCTGGGAAGAGATGAGGGCCCCACCCAGGCCGCTCAGTTAGCCGACCCTACCCCACCCGCTGCCGATACTCACTCACTCGATTTCGGATCCTCAGACCCGACTGGGATCCCCATTCCCCATTGCCCAAAGCTGGGACCCAGCAGGAGCCCTCTGCTAAAGGGGTCCAAAGCCCTCGAAGTGTGAGGCCGACCAAGCCTCCAGCCGGAGCCGCGGCCCCCGCTGCAGGATAGGGCTCCTCGGACCCTCCCTCCCGCCTAGGGCGCAGCCCCGCCGTGGTCTGCCGCCTCGCCACCCACCCGCGCTCCTCATCACCCGCCGCCACCCCACCCGTCGTGCCCTCACACAGCCCGGAGGGTGGCCCTAGCCCCGCACACGCGGGCTCCGCACGCGAACGCAGCGCCTCGGCACGGCCCGCGGCAAGTGTTCTTCCCTCACCTGGCCCGGCCGCGGCTCCCTTCCGCCTCGCTCCCCCTGCCGGCCGCACCTCCACGGCCGCGTGGTAGGAAGCCTGACTGGTAACTGCCCGGCCTGCATCGGGAAGATGAGGCGCGGCTGGGGGTCGAAGGGTCTGACTCCTCCGGGCTCCATGCAAGGCTGGGGCCTGGGACGTCTGCTCCTCCGCCTGCAACGCGCAGCCGAGACAAGACCCCCACTTCTCCCAGCCAGGGCGGAGGGGGGAACCGTGATGAGACCATTTTACAGGCCGGAAAACCGAAGCTTGCTTTCCTCTAGCCGGTAGGTAAGGGGTGGGGACAAGAGGCTTGGCGGAGTGCGGGAGGCTGGAGGGACGAACGCGATGGACACTGCAGCTTTTGCTCTCTGGGCTGCACCTCAGCCCTGCTCCGAGGGAGTCCAGTGTGCTGAGACTCGCCCCCTACCCCCACTTCGTAGTTGTGGGTGAATCAAGCCCTACCTAATTCCAGAAGATTTTTTCCTAGCGCAGGGAGGCTGCGGCCGGAGAACTGTTACCGCCCATCTGTCCGCCCAGTTCCACCTCCTCTGGGCACACGTGGCTCCCTCAGGGGAGCCTTCAGACAGGTGCCCTCATGCCCACCCAGCAGGACCCCCTTCCCCACCTCCTGCCATAAAGGCACAACGCCTCCCCACAGCTCAGAATTCTGAGCGCTGCTGGGTTGCGCGAACGCTCGTGCACCCCGGGGCTCAGTGGCTGGCAGGCAGCGCACCAGGATCTTTGGGCTGGCCTGGGTTCCCCAGGCAATTTGCGCCCCCGGCATTGGTCCCAGGCCACTTGGGGCACATATACACAGAGAAGGGACCGGCCAGAGGTTCGAGGTGCACTAGGGACCCCTCCTCTAGGCCTCAGAGTATGGAGAGAGCACAGAGAAGCCGGGCTTTACTTGACCCTGCTAATTCGTTTCAGGATGAACCGCCTGGAAATGCTTACAGCGCCTGCTTGGACGAGGCCTCGGGGTCTCCGAGAAGGCCTGCCGCCAGGAGCCGCCCTCACTAGCCTCCCTCCCGCCATCAGCCGCTCCGCCCCGGGGCCCCAGAGAGGGGCGGTGGTGCGGTGGGGGGCCCAAACTTCGTTGGAGCCGGGACAAGTCCGCGCGCCCAAAGGCTCTGCCGTCTCCTCCCCGTTCCACTCCCACCTCTTGACTCCCTGCCCTCCGCGGCGGCGGGCGCCTGCACAGCAGCCTCGGGCGCTCCCCAGTCGTCCCTCCATCCCCACGAAAGTGTTTGGCCCACAACACCGCAAAGGCGACATTCCGGGTGACCCTCGTGGGCGCGCCGAGGTCTCGAGCCTAGGAGGCGGGCGGGTGGGGCCGCGTGCTGGGGCTGCCTGCGGGGCCGCTGCGCTGTGGCCTCTGTCCCTTCATCGGTCCCCAGCCCCTGAGCCGGGAGAAGAACCGCGGGCGGGGGCCGCGGGGGAGGAGCCGGCACAGGCACAGGCGCCGGGGTCTGCATCAAAGCCGGGGTCGCACGTTTGGTCCTGCATGCCGCGCTGGCGGGATTGACGTCTGCCTCTTCGCATAGTAGTGGGTTTGCAGACCCTGGGGTGGTGCTGAGTTAGAATTGGGGGGCTGTGGGGACTCCTGGAGTGGAGGGTCCCAAGCCAGAGCCAGAACAGGGGCCAAGTCCGCCTCTAGGGAGGGCTGGAGACAGGAGCGGCTTCCTTCCCTGCCTGCTAGGGCAGGGCGGTATGGGTCCACTGCCAGATCGCCTGTGCCACCACAGACACTTTCTGCGATGATGAGGAAGGAAGCCATTCCTGTTACCCAGCCTGGGGTCTCCATGGGCTCCTCCCCAACCTGTGGCTCAGGTGGTCCCACTGCTCCTTGACCTTGCCCTGCCTGGGCCCCTCTCCTGACACGGAAGTCCCCACCAAGCCCACCCCCATGTGTTCTCCTTGTGCTGGGCTTTTACTCAAACGGCTAGGGTGGTGGGTACTCTGGCTGGTTCCGAGCTCTGGGGGGTGTGCCAGATGGCAGGCAGGAACCCTTCCCAGGAGCTCCAGGCCCACAGCCAGGTTCACAGGAGGGGGCCAAGGGCTTGGAGGAGGTGTCCCTGTGAGCCTGGTCAGGCAACTGGCCACGTAGCTGGTGAAGGCCTGGGGGTTAGAAACATCCTGGTGTGTGCACCCTGTGGCTGGGAGGACACTGGACAGGATGACAGGAGGTGTGGCCCCCTCGCCCTGCCCACGGTATCCCCTGGGACTCTTCCTAAGCTCCAGCGCCACCTGCCTCCTGGTCCCAGGGCAGGGCCTGACCCACCTCAGAGTCCTAGTTCCTGGACCCTCGGGGTCCAATGACTGCAGGATGGACAAAGAGGACAGCTGAGACTCTGAGAGAGGTAGACATGGAAGGGGATAATGGGTGGAGAGAAGACTGGACAGGGAGGCACACAGCTCTGTGACACTAGCCTCCTCCCGGCCAGGAGGGGACGGGTCAGGGTGTGCACAGCCAGCCTCGCATAGCTGGCCCCCAACCTCCTGTCACCAGGCCTAGTTGTCCCCCCACAACTGTGGGTGCTGTGTTCTGGGCCAAGTTCCCAGGAGGACAGTTTCTAGAGATGGTGAGAGGGATGGCTGCGCCGAATGGGTGATGGCACCCTCTGCCCCCGAACTTGCTGGGCACCAGGACTCCCTGCAGACTGGAAGTTCCCACAATTCCAGAACAAACAAACAAACAGACAGATTAATGGACAACCCAGCCCTGGGCCCTCTCCAATTTCTGAGGCTGTTGATTTAGCTGCCCACTTGGTGGGAGGACCCAGCCACATGGGGAGCCGGCTGTCCATCTGTCTGTCTATCTCCTGGCCACACTGGCCCCTCCATCCCAGGTGCAGTCAGGCAGAGGTGAGGCTCCAAGACCCTGGATGAACTACATGCAGGCTGGTGAGGTGGCCGGATCTCAGCCTGGGCCACCTGAGGAACCAGTCCCTGCCAGCCCCCTTCCTCTCTGTGGCCCCAGCAGGGGGAGCCACACTTGCCAGGGGGAGGGACTTGTCCCAAGAGACCCTGGGGAGGGGTGTTGGCTGTGGGTGAGTGGCCAGATGGACACTTGGAGACAGGCGCCTTCAGTTCCTCTGGGCAGCAGGGAACCCCGACTGGACAGTAGCTCCCACTTGCCCATACCCAAGCACCCACACCACCAAGTGCACACACGCTCATGAGCACGGGCATGAGTGCATGTGTGTGTTCACATCGTGTTCATACTCAGGCACACATACATGAGAGTGTGGACACATATGCCTACACATGTGAACATGCCAATATTGTGACCAGAGGCACATGTGTACACAAGCACACAGTGGACACAGATGTGAGCATGAGCACAAACATGCACACTCCATGCAGACACACGGGCTGGGCACAGACTCACACATGCACACTCCATGCAGATACACGGGCTGGGCACAGACTCACACATGCACATTCCATGCAGACACACGGGCCGGGCACAGATGCACACATGCACACTCCATGCAGACACACAGGCTGGACACAGACTCACACATGCACACTCCATGCAGACACACGGGCCGGGCACAGATGTGCACATGCACACTCCATACACAAGCTGGGCACAGATATACACTCCATGCAGGCACACGGGCCGGGCACAGACTCACACATGCACACTCCATGCAGGCACACGGGCCAGGCACAGACTCACACATGCACACTCCATGCAGACACACGGGCTGGGCACAGACTCACACATGCATACTCCATGCAGGCACACGGGCCGGGCACAGATGTGCACATGCACACTCCATGCAGGCACACGGGCTGGGCACAGATGCGCACATGCACACTCCATGCAGGCACACGGGCCGGGCACAGACTCACACATGCACACTCCATGCAGACACACGGGCCAGGCACAGACTCACACATGCACACTCCATGCAGACACACGGGCCGGGCACAGA
>PVKV010006438.1:0-105148 GCA_004027835.1 Alouatta palliata
GGAGGTAAGCTGTCCTCCTCGGGTTCACGAACGTGAACTATGAAGATTTAAGAAGCCTTGAATCCGCTCACAAAAAGGACCACAAACAATTACTAAACCATGAAAAGACTTTCCACGAGATGTACCATAGAAAAGGAAGGCCGTTTCGAGCACTTGTCGTCATGGGTGGTGCTCTTTTTGGAAACTAACATTTGCGATCAGCCGGAGGAGCAGAACCTGCAACTCGGGGAGCTTGGCCTCCCAGGAGACATGTACCAGGAGGGGTGGAAGGTCGGTGGGGGCGGTGAAACCCGAGTTCTAGTCCTCACTCTCACCTCACAGCTTTCTGATTTTGAGCCAGCTGTCAACTTAGCCCCAGTTTCTTGCTAGTAAACACACCTGAGCTGCCAGCAGCCCCCAGCCAGCAGCCCCACCCTTTCCAGCACCAGGGACCCGTTTCATGGAAGACAATTTTTCCATGGATGCGGGGGTTGGGGATAGCGTCGGGATGAAACTCTTCCACCTCAGATCATCAGGCATTAGTTCGATTCTCATAAGGCGCGGGCAGCTTGGCTCCCTCACATGCGCGCTTCGCAGTAGGGTTCGTGCTCCTATGAGAATCTCATGTCGCGGCTGATCTGAGAGGAGGTGGCGCTCAAGCTGTGATGTTGGCTCCTGGCCACTCACCTCCTGCTGT
Source organism: Alouatta palliata (assembly GCA_004027835.1). Lineage (NCBI taxonomy): Eukaryota > Metazoa > Chordata > Mammalia > Primates > Atelidae > Alouatta > Alouatta palliata. The sequence goes on from PVKV010006438.1 coordinate 677, forward strand.
GCTGCCCAGTTCCTAGCAGGCCACCGACCAGTACCCATCCACAACCCAGGGGATGGGGACCGTTCTTTCACGTTGCAACAGTTACTGCATACCTACTGTGCTCCTTTCCTAGGGCTGCTGGAACGCCACACAAACGGGGGGACTTGAGACAACAGTATTTGATCACGTTTCTGGAGGCTAGAAGTCCAAAATCAAGGTGTGTGTAGGGCCGTGCTATCTCTAACAGCTTGGAAAAAAGCCCTTTCTTTTTTTTTTTGAGATGGAGTTTTACTCTTGTTGCCCAGGCTGGAGTACAATGGCATGATCTCAGCTCAGTGCAACCTCCGCCTCCCAGGTTTAAGCACTTCTCCTGCCTCAGTCTCTCCAGTAGCTGGGATTACAGGCATCCACCACAATGTCTGGCTAATTTTTTTTTTTTTTTTTTTTTTTTAGTTGAGATCAGGTTTCACCATGTTGGCCAGGCTGGTCTTGAACCCCTGACCTCAGTTAATCCACATGCCTCGGCCTCACAAAGTACTGGGATCACAGGCATGAGCCGCCGCACCTGGCCGAGAGAGCCCTTTCCTGCCTCTTGGAGCTTCGGGCGTGGCCGGCAGTGCTTGTGGTTGTATCACAGGAATCCTCTGCCTTCTCATAGCCATCTTCTCCCTGGTGTCTTCACGTCATCTTCTCTCTGCGCATATGGACTTCTGTCTAGATTTCCACATTTTTTTATAAGGGCACCAGTCATATTGGAATAGGGCCCACCATAATATCCTCATTTTAACTTGATTACCCCTATAAAAACCCCGTTTCCAAATACGGTCACATTCTGACATACTCTGGCTAGGATTTCAACACATAGTTTTGAGGGACACAATTTAATCCTTAACAAACATTAATACCTACTGAGTGCAGAATTGGACTGCATGGAGGTTGCTTTTCCATGCTTGCATTTCTACTGCAAAGCCTAGCCGGAAATCAAATTTTGTCACAGGTGTTGTAAGTATTTAGAAACCTCTGGCAACACACATACGTCTTGATCTCTCGAAGAAAAATGTTCTGTAGGCACTGTGCTAAGTGCCCACGTTCTTCCTGAGTGGTGGAATAAGAAAAGGACATTCCCAGCAAAAGCAATAGCATGAATGTTCCCCAGGGTTTCACAGGGCTGGGGCTGGGTGGGAGGAAGGCAGATTCGAGCTTGAAGGAGGTAGGTCAGGACTAGCTTGCTAGGGGCTTTGTGTGCTTTGTGAACCTTAGCCCTGGGAGCCAAGGGGAGTTTCTAGTTATGAGAAAAACCAGTTCCAAGAGGTGGTCCCTAGCTGCTGTTTCTGGCTGGAAGGCTTTGGCAGGGACACAGGGCAGGGCTTCTGATCTTTCTCAGACGTGCCCTGTAGCTCCAGAAGGCATTCATGGCCCCTTCCAGCAGCTGGGACCACTCCAGAATTCCAGCATTTCTTGGACAACTTCTATGGCCTTGGAGTATACCTGCCACCCCACCCCTGCACTGTACCAAGGCCCCAGATCTCTGAGCCCCAGGAGTGAAGGGGCTGCAGATGGACAGATGGTCCCTTCCAGGGTCCTGTCCCAGCTCAGGAATCTTAGCCAGTGGGGGTCCAGGAGCACGCCTGAAACAAGACCTCCAGGGGAGTCCTGTAGCCATCGCCCTTGCTTTCAGCCAAGCTGCTAGGAAATACTTGAAAGATTCTAGAGACCCTCCCTACATGCCCTTTCCCAGTGCCCTTTGCCTGAAAGCCCTCTCTACCCACAGCCTGCACCATGCCTTTAAGATGACGCCCTCCTGTCTACCCAGAGTTGCAGGGTGGCTGCCAAGTTGCCTTCTCCCCACCCATTGGAGGCATCCAGTCCTCAGGAAAACGCTGCAGATGTGTTGGGGGCCTTCTCTCCCATGGGCAGACGTTCCCGAAGCCATGTTGTCATAGCGCCTAGATAATGTGTGTGTTGATCACAAAGAGATGTTGGCTGGCATGTAACATTCTCTTCATAGCCGTGCAGGAGCTCTTGTAGCTACCTCATGGAAGCATCCAGAGACTCCAACAAGGAGGGAGATCACATGTGCAACCACAGGCTTTAGGAGTCAGGAAGTTCAAACTAGAAAGTAGAAATATGTGAGAACCAGCAGGGAGAGGGTGTCATGGTGCAGCGGTGGGAAGCCAGGACACCACAACCCCCCACCGTGTGGGTGAATCCCATCCCCTCCTGTTCGCCTGGGGGATCTTGCACAAATGACTGCGCTTCTGTGGGCCTTTGCCTCCTTATCACCCAAATGACTGACAATGATAATATTGATGATAATATAATAATGATAATATTACCCACCGCTTGGGGGCGCTGTGACAAGTAAAGCGAGTCAATGATTGTTGAGCACACAGAACAGTGCCTGGCATGACAAAGGCCCTAGGAAAGGGGTGGTCACATACAGGACCATACAAAATGCAGGAATGGCATGTGGGTGACAGGGACGGTCTGCAAACCAAACTTGAAAGGACATCCGTCTCTCAGGATGGTGGAAGGATTTCAGGCCTAGGGAGGAAGGGAGCATCTCCATGGATACACCCAGCATGGCCACAGAACTTTACTTCTTTATTCCTTTCATGAAAATTTACATTTCCTTTTTAGCTTTGGGGGGGAAAAAGCCAGAACCCTTGAACAAACCACTGTCATACCCGGAAGCTGCCTCCAGTGAGATTTAAAGATGCTGGTGATTCCACCTTAAGGGTCTTGTTCTGAAAGTCCTGCCAGCCCATTGCAGCTGAGAACCAAACCAGCAGAAAAAAGGGATCCATCTGCATGGCAAAAATTGCCATTTAATTGCATTTCATAGTAGGGTTGGATTTTCTGCTGCTTAAGATAGCCCTGGGGGTCATGGGCGTGGTCCTCCATATGGGCCACCATGCAGCATCCTGGGGGAGCAGCCGCTCCTGTCGCTCCTACCGAAGAGGGGACCTGCCCTGGTAGCCCTGGCCAGACTCTCTCGGTTGGCAGCGGACCGAGGAGAGCGCCTTGCCCTTCTGCCTTGGGTGTTTTCCTCCTCAGCCTGCCTCACACTCACAGCAAGGGCCTCGCCTCACTACCCGTTTTTTGCCTCTCCTCCTCTGCTGGTTTTCCTCCCTGCACACCCAGAAATGCTGCTGAAAATCCACACTTCCCTGGTGCTCCCCACAGCCGCCTTCATTACCAACCCAAGCAGGCCAGGGCTCTCCATTTGCCGCAGCTGGAAGATAATATATAAGCCATGTGAAGCCTCCTGCCTATGAATCCAGCAGCCAGTATAATAAAACACCAAGTTATTTTGTGTTTTATTAACTGCCTCTTCCCTTCAGTTTGCATAATAGTGAGTGAGATTTACATGCCGTTAAGACGGCTGTGCATTATTTTTAATAGAAGGTGCGACAGGCTCCTCTCTCTCAGCCCTGGCGCGTGATAAAGTAACCTCATCCAGTGTTGATGAAGATTTCGTTCACACTCGCTGGGTCGGGGCAATGTCTTTTTTTCCAGATGGATACTCTATTGTAAAATGATTTCCCTCCATAAGCTTGACTGTCCGTCCCTCTCTTCCGTGTCATCTTCCCATGAACCGGATAAACTGCCTATTAAATTTAATTATGGCCCGAATGGCCACACATCTCGATCTCATGTTCCCCTAAGTGTACTGTATTCCACCAAGGTCCTTGAGGAAGGAATAACATAAATCTGGAGATGCATGTCTGCTCTCCACAAGGAATGTTGTGGAAGGCAAAGTTGGCCACCTCCGGTTTTACAGCGCCCATGGCATCTCGTGCAAACTCTTCTTTCTGGCTTTCCATGCAGATGTAAAAAGCAAGAGCTAGTTTTATTGACTTCCTGTAGAGTGATTTTAACTGAGGTGGGGAGCTAAAGCTGTCCGTTTGAGAAACACAGTACCTCCGTACCTCTCCTGAGCCATTTACATCTGTCAGAGGACCGAACGTCAGCCTTTTGTTGAACGGTAAATTACAAATATCTCATCATTTTACCTGTAAATATCTTAATATGTGTTCTACACGAAAGAAGCTTCTGCAAATGAAAGCAAAGCATCAGTGCCACTATTACCATCCTAAAATAAAATGATCTCCAACACCTTCTAGCTCCTATTTCTAGTTTTCTCATATATATCACCATCTCTTTACAGTTTGTTCTTTGAATTGAAATTTAGATAACGTTTACACCATACAATTGGTTGTCAGTCTCCTAAATCTCTTAAGTCAGGTTTATTGCGGTACAATTTGCATAATATAATTTTTATCTTTTCTAAAGATGTAGCTTGATGAGTGTGACGAAAGTGTACAGTCACATAACCTGACCGCAGTCAAGGTGTAGAAGCTCCAGAAAGCTTCCTGTGCCCCTGTGGTCAGTCCCCACCCGCATTCTCGCTCCTGGAAAACCACGGAGCTATTGTCAATTACTATCGTTTTGCCTTTTCCGGAAAGTCACATAAATGGAATCGTTTTGTATGTGGGCATTTATGTCTGCCTTCTTTCGGTTAGCATGCTTCCAAGGTTTATCCATGCTGTGTAGCTATTCCGGTTTCCTTCCTTATTAATGCTGTCTGGCACTGTCATTGCAAAGTTGTCATCACAATGTATCTCTCCACGCATCAGTTAATGAGCGTGTGCGTTGAGTTGCTTTCAATTGATAGATTTCTCTCCACTTGTTCTCCCTTGCAATGTACTTGTTGAAGGAACCAGTTCATTGGATTTTGTGGATTTTCTGGCATTCTGGATGTTGACAGCTTCACCCTCTTTGTGTAGTTTACCACATCCCTGGATTTCCTGAGGTTATATCTGGAGTCTCAGTCTAATTCAAGTTTGATTTTTGGCCAGAATATTTGATAGGTGGTGGCATGTTTTCCATTAGGACATCATGACAGGTGGCCTGTTTTTAAGAGATTAGCAAGTACTGATGGTCAATGCCTAGAGCCGTTCATTCGTCAGAGTTAGAAAGTGGTGACAACATGGTGATACCCCATCTCTACTAAAAATACAAAAAAACTAGCCGGGTGTGGTGGCACGCGCCTGTGGTCCCAGCTACTCGGGAGGCTAAGGTGGAAGAATCGCTTGAACCCAGGAGGCGGAGGTTGCAGTGAGCTGGGATTGCGCCACTGCACTCCAGGCTGGTGACAGAGCAAGACTCCATCTCAAAAAAAAAAAAAAAGAAAGTGGTGAATCCTCGTTCCTTGTGTTTGTTATCTGGATAACTTCATACAGAGAAAGTCCCTCTCATCTGTTACTTGATTATCCAGTGGTACAGGCATAAGATTTCTGAGCATTTTAAAAGGATGAATCCAGGCCAAACATGCATCTGTCCACCAACAAGCTGCCTGCCTAGGCTGACATGTCACCCCTTTAAGAGGAAAACACGTTGAGTTTCCCGCTTTCTGTAGAGCTTTACGGAAGCTGTACCTGATGTGACATTTTCTGTCTCTCTCAGAATTCCAGTGCCGACCATCGAGTCCGACTGGACCTGGGCCTCTGGGACAAATTCAGTGAACTGGCCACCAAGTGCATTATCAAGATTGTGGAGTTTGCTAAACGCCTGCCGGGCTTCACCAGCTTGACCATCGCAGACCAGATCACCCTGCTGAAGGCCGCCTGCCTGGACATCCTGGTATGTGCCTTTTTGAGCTCTGAATAATGGGGCTGGGGAGGGAGACAGGGCACCGTGGAGAGGAGGGAAGGGGATCAAGAGGCATTGAAGATCTCCAGAGGAGGTTTTGAGTTTTGACTCTAGCACTCACCTGACGCAGTCGGTGACTCACCTAGCCTCTGGCTCCTTATCTATAAAGTGGGCTGAATTCCCATCCCTCAGGCTCACTGCGGTCTGCGAGGCTCAGATGAGCTGAGGTTGGCAAGCGACAGGTTAATGCTGCTGTGCTGTTTCAGTCTTCCTGAACGTTTGTAAGTTCACCCCAGATCCCCTGATTTTACAGGAAATGAAATCATTACACATGCTCTCAGGACCCTGGGCACCTGTCCTTACTGAGTAACCATTGCCACTCTTCTTTAGGTCTGTTTAGCAAACAGGACACATAAGCATTCAGGCTTCCTGTACGACCACCGCGTACGGGTCCTCTCTCCTCCTGAGTGGGAGGGCCTATGTGTGTTTAATTATAGTAACTGTATTTGTTTCGCAGAATGGTTTATATCCAAAGTTATGAAAGACATAATGAGGGCTGGGCGTGGCGGCTCACGCACGTAATCCCAGCACTTTGGGAGGCTAAGGCGTCCGGATCACAAGATCAAGAGTTCGAGACCAGCCTGGCCAATATGTTGAAACCCCGTCTCTACTAAAAATCCAAAAAATTTAGTCAGGCATGGTGGCACATGCCTGTAATTCCAGCTACTCGGGAGGCTGAGGCAGGAGAATTGCTTGAACCCCAGAGGCAGAGGTTGCAGTGAGCCAAGATCGCACCACTGTACTCCAGCCTGCGTGACAGTGCGAGACTCTGTCTCAAAAAAAAAAAAAAAGAAGACATAAAAAAAAATCAATGCTTTTACAGCTCTTCAAAAGCTGATTTTACTTTCCCTATGTTCTGATGCACCCGTGGGGGCCAGGCCCTTTTCTCACCTTCTCCATGGGCCTCTCTGCGTACATGGCTCTAATGGGAGCTGCTCCCATCCAAGGAAACAGTCCCAGCCTGAAGCCCCTATCGGAGAAAGACAGGGCGGACACCCAGCCTGTGGAGGACAAAGTGTGCTGACCCCCTACCCTCTAGAAGCAGTCGCATGAGCAGAGCAGGAAGCCAAGGGGCCTCAGGGATCCCCTTTGCACAGGTGGGTAAACTGAGGCCCACAGACGTGCTATGACTACATATTTGCATCCTCCCAAAATGTGGATGTTGAAGCCTTAATCCCCAGTGTGATGATACTAGGAGGTAGGGCCTTTGTGGGTGATAAGGTTTAGGGGAGGTTATGAGGGTAAATCCCCGAGATGGAATTAGTGCCCTTACAGGGAGATGAAGCGAACAGAGCTCTCTTTCTCTGCCTTGTGAGGATATAGCAGGAAGGCAGCTGTGACCTAAGAGAAGTGCCCTCACGAAGAGCCCAACCGTGATCTCAGGCTTCCAGCCACTAGATACAGGAGAAGCGAATGTTGTGTTGAGGCGGCCAGGTCTCTGTTACAGTAGCCTGAACTAAGACAGGAGGGCAGGGATCTTCCCAAGGTCACAGACAGGGGTGGTGGGGGTGGAGTGGGGTGTAGAATCAGGGTGGTACTGGGCTACCTCCAGGCGTAAAGGATATAAAAAAGAATGAGAAGCATAAACATGAGCCCTTAGGGATAGCAGGGATGAGAGAATTGTGGCCACAGTGAGAGAACCGGCTGGACCACTGGAGAGTAACAGACGCGATTTGGGCAAATCAGTAAGATGTTAACAGCGAGCTATTAGAATAAGGAGTGAAAATTACTGGGCCTTTTATTTTATTTTATTTTTTTGAGACAGAGTCTCACTCTGTCACCCAGGCTGGAGTGCAACGGCACCATCTTGGCTCGCTGCAACCTCTGCCTCACAGGTTCAAGCGATTGTCCTGCCTCAGCCTCCCGAGTGGCTAGGACTACAGGCGCCCACCACCATGCCTGGTTAATTTTTGTATTTTTAGTAGAGACGGGGTTTCACCATATTGGCCAGGCTGGTCTTGAACTCCTGACCTTGTGATCTGTCCACCTCAGCCTCCCAAATTGCTGGGATTAGAGGCATGAGCCACCATGCTCAGCCATTATTGGGCCTTTTAATGCTTTCCTGACAAGAAGTTAAAATGTAACACTCAGTGGCATTTCCCCTAAACCACAGAACACTTCCAAGATATTAGCAGAGACTGGAGTTAGCACCACAGTGTCCGAGTGGTCTGTGAGGACACACGGTAAATCCAGTCCACAGCCAGCAGTGCTGTGTAACTCTGACAGCCCTGCATCACGCAGCCGCCCAGCAGGGCCTGGGGCCTTCCCAATCCTCAGGCTCTGACCTTGACCTTCTGCTTGTTTCTTAATCCTTTTGTCTAGTTGCCAGATGATGGCAGTTTGTGATTCTCCGCCCTAACATATGGAGTGAGAGGTGTGCTTTGAGATCCTCCGGGAAAGTGTCTCATTTCTGCAAAGCAGAAATAAGATCACTTAGTGATCAGGATGCAGTCTCTACAAGATTCAAGTCGGCTCCCCTCTTTAAAAATCCCCTCCCTGCCGCCAGCAGCTCTCTTCCCTGTCTCAGTTTATGCTGAATCCTGCAGTGCTCTTCCAGCCCCATGGATCCAAGAAGTAGCCATCAGCCCCTTGGTAGAGTCAGGCGGAACAGAAACCAATGTCCATGACCTTGGTCAAGTTGTTTAACTTCTCTAAGTCTCTGCTTACCTGTGTATAAAATAGAAATGCAAATCAATAAGGCATTAAACAAGGTAATCACTTAAATGGGATTAAATATATTAACAATTGTAAGCACCTAGCATGTAGTAGCTACTTAGCCAATCATGCTGAAAGCCAGGCTGAAGCTGGGTTAGTGTGGGGAATGTCAGCCCCGTGGCGGGAACCAGGAAACTTGAAACCACTCCCTCCTGGGCCGTGGGGGTGAGGAGTCTGGGTTGAGGTGCAATAGGCCAGGGAGGAAAACGTCCTGATAGTTTAAGGGCAGAGACCTCCAGTCATAGAAGACAAAGCTGGAAGGAATACCTGTTTGGCCCTAGACAAGAGCTCGTTTCTAAGAATTTGTAGCAAAGGCAGTTAATCACACGATCCTGAAGGTGCACAACTTCAAAGAGCATATTATGAATGAGGATATTAACAGGCAGAACTGGTTAGAAGAATCTTCTTATGTAAGCCATTGATATATATGGATAGAGTGGGACTGAGAAACTGGGTGGAGGGACAGACAGACAGACACAGGCTGAGGTTATTCTTGGCCCCTAGAAAGGGAAGCCCAGGCTGACTCAAGGGTCACCAGCCCTGATTGAGCACCGCCTGTTCAGAGCCACGTGTCTCGTTGTGTTGCGTGTGGTCTCTCAACAAGACAAGGCCGTATTTCTGACTGCGTACCTACCTGTCAGGGCCGGTTCCTTCACCAGAAGATGCGGTCAGCTGCGGGACATGCGGCCGAGGCCCCCAGGAAGGGTTGATTCACAACCATGAGGTGGGAGCCCTCATGGTCCAGACAGAAAAGGATAGAAAGCCTCACCTGTCCTGGCCTTGCTCCCTGCCACGTCACCTTCCAGGGGAATTTCCCATCCTAGCCTCTGCTCGGTGGGGACCCTTTGGTGGGCGGCCCACAGCCTGGCTTCCTTCACGAGTTTGGGGCCAGACGATTCTGAGGCTACACTTTGAGTTTCTTGTTTTCCCACAGGAGCCATGTAGCCAAAAATGTCCCTATTAAGATTGGCAGACTCTTCATAACCACTGCAGATGGATCTTTTTTCTCCTTTTTTAAAATAATTATACTTTAAATTGTGGGATACACATGCAGAACATGCAGGTTTGTTACATAGGTATACATGTGCCGTGGTGGTTTGCTGCACCCATCAACCCGTCATGTACATGAGGTATTTGTCCTAATGCTCTCCCTCCCCTAGACTCCCACCCACTGACAGGCCCTGATGAGTGATGTTCCCCTCCCTGTGTCCATGTGGTCTCATTATTCAGCTCCCACTTATGAGTGAGAACATGTGGTGTTTGGTTTTCTGTTCCTGTGTTAGTTTGCTGAGAATGATGGTTTCCAGCTTCATCCAAGTCCCTGCAACGGACGCGAACTCGTCCTTTTTTATGGCTGCATAGTATTCCGTGGTGTATATGTGCCACATTTTCTTTATTCAGTCTATCAGTGATGGGCATTTGGGTTGGTTCCAAGTCTTTGCTATTGTGAACAGTGCTGCAATGAACATACGTGTGCATGTGTCTTTACAGTAGAACGATTTATAATCCTTTGGGTATATACCCAGTAATGGGATTGCTGGATCAGATGGTATTTCTGGTTCTAGATCATTCAGGAATCATCACACTGTCTTCCACAATGGGTGAACTAATGGACACTCCCCACAACAGTGTAAAGTGTTCCTATTTCTCCACACGTCGCCAGCATGCAGATGGATTTTTGTTGTTTCTTTCTTCACTCAAGGGTTGGTGGCATCCTAGGGCAGTGTTCAGGCAGCCGAGGGAGCCGGGAGCAGAGTGGCGCCTTCACCCGACTCTGCCCTTGAGTTTCCTTCTTGTTTAATCTCCGTCGTCTCCTTTATTCCTTTTCTTCCATCCCCTCTCACCTGCCTCTTCTCCTCGGCATATAATTAGGATCAAGTCTCTCTTAACTTAAAATAAAAATCAGAGGCCAGGCGTGGTGGCTCACACGTGTAATCCCAGCACTTTGGGAGGCCGAGGCGGGTGGATCATGAGGTCAGGAGTTTGAGACCAGCCTGGCCAACATAGTGAAACCCCGTCTCTACTAAAAAAAATACAAAAAATTAGCTGGGCATGGTGGCGCACGCCTGTAATCCCAGCTACTGGGGAGGCTGAGGCAGGAAAATTGCTTGAACCCAGGAGGCGGAGGTTGCAGTGAGCTGAGATGGCGCCATTGCACTCCAGCCCGGGCGACAGTGCGAGACTCCGTCTCAAAACAAAATCATAAAAACAAACCTTGAGGTGGTCAGACTATGGTTTCTCTGCCTCTTCTCTCCCTCCAGTCCCCTCCCCTGCCACCCTTCCCTTCTTTTCTTCTTTCCACAAATATTCATTGACCACCTGCTGTGTGCCGGGCGCTATTCTAGCTGCTGAGGAGGCAGCTGGGAACCAAGCTAAAGCCCCAGCTGTCATGGAGCTGACCTTCTCCTGGGGGGGACACCGACAGTAAGCAAGCAGATGGGCGACTTAGACAGTGTCTTCCGCGCAGGGCACCTCCCAGCAGGTTTGAGGAAGTGAGTGTGCCTGGAAGGGAGGGAGGGAGGGGAGCGAGACCTTGGATCTGGAAGTAGGGCCTGTGATCGGGCACAAATGTCATTCTTGGTGTCCTGCAGAGTCGTCACTGGGTGACGAGCAGAGGTGTACCGCGGTCTGAATTTGGTTTAAACGTTTGCTCTGTCTTGTCACGTAGCACTGCATAAATATCAGGTGAAGTCACGATTCTACTGAGCACTTACTTTGTGGATGTCTGATGGCAGAGAGGAGAGTCCCTGTCCTGTTGGACTTGACAGTCAAGCTGTCCAGCTCCGCCTGGCCTGCCCCTGCTTTTGCCACAGTGTTTATTTCCTCCAGCCGCCCCGCTGCACCCAACTCTGGCTGCACGTTGACCTTGCTGTCCTTCAGCTTGCCCCAGCTGTGGGATGTGGGCTCTGAAACCAGCTTGCCTGCATTCAACATCTGGCTGTGCTGAGCTCTGTGACCTGGGAAATGTTACTTCCCTCTCTGAGCCTTAGTTTCCTCGTATCTACAGTGAAGATCACTAGCTTCCCTTCAGGCTCTGGAAAGCATGAAAGGAGGTGGCACATAGAGCTTCGGACTGTGTGGCACCCTCAGGCCTCATTTACGCTGACTCTTGTCATTAAATTGTACGATACCCTCAGTGGTCCCGGTATCATCCACATTTTGTAGGTGAGGCAGCCAAGGCCCACGGGGACGCCACAGACCCATAGAGCTCCCCCGAGAGAGTTTCCAGCCTCTGGATAAAGGAGGGCAAAATTGCTTCTGCGAAGTAGAAAAGCCTGAGCAATTTTCAAATGAGAAAATGACCCACTTTGCCAGGGTTTGTTTAAAGACTGTGGTGGAGAATTCATCAAGTAGCTATATTTTTTACAATGAAATTAAACCATGTGGGGAACACAGCAAGGGATAATGATTCCCTTGTGATTCTGAAGACAGGGTTTTCATATCACCCCCGTGGGCAAATGCTGGGGGAAGCTGGCACGCCAGAGTGATGCATGGGTGGTACAACCAGGCCACTCGGCAGAAGCAGCGAGAGGGTCCTTCCGTCCTGGACAGGGGCTCGTGCCATCTTGCCTCTGTGGGGGTTGACCCCGTAAAAGAGCCATTGCTGCTGTTTCTCAAAACTGGAACTTCAGAAGTGGGGCTGATTGCATTTGTCAACACGGGTGAAGGCTCAGAGAGGGCAAGTGACTTTCCCAAGGTCACACAGCTAGTAAACAGTGACGCCAGATGTTGAACGCAGGCGAGCTGCCTTCAGAGCCCACATTCAACAGCTGGGGCAAGCTGAAGGAGAGCAGGGCCAGTGTGGAGCCAGGACTGGGTGGGCGGGATGGGTGAATGAGGTAAATACCGCGGTAAAACCAGAGGCAGGTCGGGCCGGGTTGAAGAGCTTGACTATAAATTCTAGCTGCCCGTCTGGCGCAACTCACAAGGGCGCCTCTCTTGGCCACGTCACCTCCTGGCACTGCCTCGAACCTAGTCAAGCTCTATCTTGACCCAGAGCCTTTTACATCCCATGTCCAGGTTACCCACCGTCTTCTCCTCATATTCTTCCTGGCCTGTTCCTCATCTCAGCTGAAATGCCATCTCTTCAGAAACGCCTTCCCCCACCGGCCACCCGATTCCTTCCTCACGCTGCGGGTCTGTCCTAAGCTCGTAAGGCATAGCTTAATGACAGGTGTATTTCCCAGCGGCTTCTTGCCTGGTCTGTTGTCTCAGGGAGACCAGGAACCATGTTAGGGTTGGTTGCTGTGGCAGAGTTCCAGGCATGAAAAGGGGATTTAGTGCATATTTGTGAATGAATGAATGAATGAGCAAATGAATTAAAAGTCAGAATTCAAATTCCAGCATATATGCTGCTTTTGGAATACCATGCCTGCTAAGGCTTCAAGATTTCAAGTCTTTGCCTGCAGGACATGTGGCTTCCTGGGTCCTGCCACCCGCTGCCCTTACTTCCCCCAAGGAAAATATATCCATGCCAGTCACAGCAGCGCCTTGCTTCTGGTGACGCAAAAGTGATGGCCTGTGTGACTTCAAAGTGTGACTTGCGGCTCTTTGAGGCCTTGGAGACCGGGCATCTGTACAGCCATGGAGAGCCATTCTCACATGAACCAGTCCCTCCCTGTCCCCTTCTTGGGGACTCAGTAGAGACGAGCCCAGGTTGGTGGGGCGGGAGCTCTGGGCCCAGAGCCCCACAGCTTGAGTTTAGGCTTCAGCATCGTGCCTGGGCATCTGCGCCATCATGGGGCAGCCCTGGGTCTCTCGTAGCCTCAGCTTACTCACCCCGTGAGGGCACGATACCCCGTGAGGGCACCAGGAGTTGCTATGGGGTAGCCAGTGTCGTGGTCAAGAGGGTGAGTGGGCTTTGCAGGCAAACTCCCTGGGTTCAAATCTCAGCTCTGCCATTTAGGAGCTGAGTGAACTTAGGGAAGCTAAGTGACCTCTCTGAGCCTCAGTTTCCTCATCAATTGAATAAGTATAATAGTAGCTCCTCCTCATTTATGTTGCTGGGATAAAGAATTAAGTAGTTCCTGGCACGTAGTAAGTGTTCCTTTAAATAAGCTGTAATCGTCTGGGTTGAGGAAGCCCACGCGGCTTTTGTGCACGGTGGTGTCTGAGCCGCTGGGCAATAGCATCTGGGGCAGTGCTGTCAAGGTCAGCGCTGGGAGGCAGCTGTGGGTCGGGAGCGCCTTAAAACGTGCCTGGTCTCAAGTGCGTATTGCAAAATAAACGCTGTCTTTTAAAGACTTAGTATTTACACATGTAAAATATCTCCTTAATGATTTTTTGTATTGATTACATGTGGAAACAAAAATATTTTGAATAGCTTAAGTTAAAATAGGTTATTAAAATACTTCTCTCTCTCTTAACATTGCAAAACATGGGCTGCGAGTGTGCTGGTCCAGAAAACAGGGACACTAGCAGGAGCAAGAGTCTTGCTGCTTCTAACCTGCGTACTTCCTCCTCAGTCAAGGCAGGCCGGCTACGGGTCCCACTGGAGAAAACATTTTGTTCCCGTGAGTTTATCACAACAACCACCATGTACGCTGCGTGCATTGCGGTTATTAGTAGCACCACTTAAACACTGTTACTGGTATCGCTACTTAAACATTCCCACAAGCAGATGGGGACAAATTGTCAAATCAGATCAGGATCTGCCCACATGTTGCCAAACACAATCAGTGCAGAGTGCCTGAGAAGGGTGAGCGGTTTGAGGTTTCTCCTCTGCCTATAAACTGGGCAGTCCCTTGAGGCCTCCCTCTGAGGTTTACAAGGTAGAAGAGAGTCTGATGAAGGAATTCAGTTTATTCATTCAATAAATATTCATTCTCCACCTGCCGTGTGGAGGACACTGTTCTAAACGTTAAAGACACAGCCGAGAGCAAGACAGGTGAAGAGCAGTCTCATCCTCGGAGCTCATATTGTAGAAGGGAGATCGGCCAGGAAACTCAGATCGTGACAAGGGCTGTGAAGAAGAGAAAACGGGGCGGTGGTTTGCATTGTGGAATACTACACAGCAGTGAAGAAGAGTGAACTACTGCTGTGTACACTCATATGGGTGAAACACACAGAGATCATATTGCGTGAATAGAAGCCAGACACAAAAGACGGTATCCTGTATGATTTCATTGATCTGAAGTTCAAGAACTTGCAAAACTAACTTGTAGGAATAGAGGTCAAAATAATGGTTACTTTTGAGGAAGAGGTTTGATTAGGAGGACTCATAGGAGCCGCTAGGTGCTGGAAATACTCAGGTCTTGATCTAGGTGGTAGTTGTACAAGTATATGGTTTAGGGAAAATGCCTGAAGCTGCCCTCTTGAGATTTGTGTACAGCTCCAGGCGTGCGTGCTATAGTTGTTATCTATTGTAGTGGAACAAAATGCCACAAAAGTTAGCAGCCTAAAACATAAGCATTATTCTGTGTGTCGTCATGGTGGGTCAGGAATCGGGATTCTGGCTTAGTATCTGTCATGAAATAGCAATCAAGACTGGCCAGAGCAGCAGGCATCTGAAGAACTGGCAGAGGCTGGGAGCTCTCTGCTTCCACTTCGGCTCATCACGTTTGCCTAGCAACTGAGTGCTGGTTATTGATGGGAGGACTCAGTTTCTGGCTATGTGGACCTGTCCATGGGGCTGGTTACTTCTTGAAATGTCAGCTGGCCTCCCCAGAGCAAGAGATTCAAGAGACAGCAAGCAAGAAGGAAGTGACGTTGATTTTTGTGACCTAGTGTCAGAAGTCACACATCGTCACTTTTACCATATTCTATCTGTTAGAAGCAAATCACTCAGTCCAGACAACACTCAAGGGGAGGGGAATTAAGCTCCATCCCTTAGAGGGAGTAGGATCAAAGGAAAAAAAGGGTGATGGGTTTTGGAGGAGGTGGCATTGAAGCTGGACTCCAAGAACAGAGCCATGTGAAGATCAGGGAAAAGCACTGAGCCAGAGGGAAAAGCAAGGCCAAACGCTTTGCCTCAGCAGTGAGTCGTTGAAGGTTCACAAAGAAGACCAAGATGGCCAGAGTTGAAGTCGGCAAGTAGGGAGAGGCCACTGAGGCTACAGAAAGAAGTTTGGATTTTTTTCTGAAGGTGACGAGAAGCCGTTTGAGGAGTTTGCTCCTCTGATGAACATTTTGAACAGCGTGCTCTGGCTGCCGTGGATGGTACTGAAGCAGGAATGGAAATAAGGGGTCACTTCAGACGCCCTCATCAGAGGTGATGGCAGCTTGGTGGACAAGTCCCTGGCTTTGCCTCTGGGGTCCCTTATCATCAGATCCTTCCAGGGTTCCATTATCAAGCAGGCCCACTCCCCCCAGGAGACACATAGAACGCACACTCCCATCAAAAGCCCTAGAGACATGCACAGCTGTCTTTGCTGACGGCAAGGAGGGAAGGTTCTTTTTGCCCTGAGGAGGATCGACTTTGACCATCAACGGGAGCTCTGTGTTGTCCGACAGGGCCCCGCTTTGGTGAGGCGCCCTTGGCTAGGTTATTTATACCCGTCTCGTGGGGCCTGCGTGCCAGTCTTTCCAGATAGATGCCTTCCTTCCAAACAAAGAGTGTTTTAATCCTGGAGAAGTACTTGGTGGTTGCCACTGGCATTTGATTTTAATGTGACAAAATGAAACGACTTGGATTCCCTCCAGAGACAGGACCAGCTGGGAGCTGTGAGGGGGATGCCTGTTTCACATGGGACCCGTCCTGTTTCAGGCTGGGGCAGGGGCAGGGAATGGAAGCTCCTCAGATAAAAGAAGACATTGAGCCAAAGACATTCCTTCTCAGGCCATGTGCGTTCGGCTTTGGATGTACCAGTTGTACTTGGTTTCAGCTTCGAACTTCCTAGCAAGAGAGGCAACAGAACATGGTTTAAATGCCTCATCTGAATCCAAATACATCTGTCTTTTGAGCGGAAAACTTTTTTGAATAGTTAGAAACATTTGAGTGCTGCAGTTTGGATGTGGATTTCTAAGTGAGTTATTGGCAATTTGCAAAGTCCTAAGTCCCGGTCTTCTGTTCCTTTCCAGCGAATCTCTGGATTCTTTGATTTTCGCAGAGGACAGATTTGATGCATTCCTTTCTTGGCAGCGTGCTAAAGCTGCAGAGACCTATCTAGTAGCCATCTGATTCCAGACTAGAAATGTGTCTGGGGATTTGGGGTCCATCAATATTGGGCATAGTAACTTCATTGTTATTGATGAGACAGGGTCTCTCTCTGTCACCCAGGCTGGAGTGCAGGTGGCGCGGTCTCAGCTCACTGCAACCTCCCCTTCCCGGTTCAAGCGATTCTCTGACCTCAGCCTTCCCAGTAGCTGGAGCAACAGGTGTGTGTCACCAGGCCTGGTTTCACCACGTGGGCCAGCCTGGTCTTGAACTTCTGACTGCAGATGATCCACCCCTCTCCTTGGCCTCCCAAAGTGCTAACTTTGACCATCACTTGCTAACTTCCCGCATAGGCGGTATTTCCTAATGTTCCTCCAGGTAGTTGAAGGAACATCAGGCTGGGGATTGGAAGACCTGTATTCTAGGCTCCAGCAGCATTGCTTGTGTGATCTTGAGCACCACACTTTACCTCCCAGGGCTTTCAGGGGAAATGTGAGGCTTTCTGCCCAGTGACCTCTGGGTCTTCTTACTGCTCTGACGTTGGAAATGGCTTCATACCCCGTCAGATTGGGAACACACAGAAAATGGCAGGGCTAGCTCAGAGAGGCCCCTGGGCAAGTTATCTGGGAGGTGAAAATGATCACCCATCCAATGAAGAGAGATCGTGGTAGTGTTTTGATAACCACACACATTAATGATCAGATGCTAGTTCACTGTGTCACTTGATCAGATAGTAGGAACATTAAGAAGTTTGAGGACATGTCCTGATTTAGATACCTCTACCACCCCTCCCAATATAAAGTGATGTTTCTGTTTCCAGGCCACAAGCTCTGCACTCCTCTACACCAGGTAGGCCACTGTGAATAGCCGTGCAGTTATGTGCTGCCCAAAAGTGCCCAGTAAGGCTGATATCGAAATTGGTACTGGGCTAAAGATTATCTAATCTGAGAGAGGTGTCGAGGTTTGGGTATTGGCATGAAGAGAGAATGAGGCGGCTATGGAGCAATGGTTAAAAGCACAGGTTCTAGAAAAAGCCTAAATCAAATCATTCTACTGGCTTATGTGACCTAGCATAAGCTATTCACATTTGTTTCCCCATCTGTAGAACGGGGTAATAGTAACACTTCACTCATGGGTTAAGAGAAATAATACATTAAAGTGTTTAGTGTGGTACCTGGTACATAGTAGGTGATCGATGATAAAACATTAGCTATTATTGTATGTTAAGGATGAGGAGTGCTACTCATTCAGTTTTCCTCTCAGTTTTAACTAATAAGACACTGAAGTCAGACTCGAAATATATATATACCAACAGAGGCGCTGCACTCCCGCCACAGGGCATCCGGGTGCCTTCCTCCAAACCACACCGGAGTCTTTGGTGTAGGAAGAAGGCTGGCTCCCAAGTCACTGCCTTTTTGGAGATTTAGAGAACACAAAAGCATCTGACCATTGCAGTGCACCTGTCTCGTCGTGGTTCATGTAGTCCAGTGGGTGTGAGGCTCTGTGGACCCACCACCTGTCAGATAGGACTGTCTTCACCGTGGGAAGTGTCATTGTCCCAAGCCCCCAGTGTTTCCCTGACGAGATGAGAGATTTGACAGAAGTTCTTGTTCTAGGAGCCCTGATGGGAATATGGGCAGGGTGGAGAGGGCTTTCCTACAAGGAGCTCCCTCCTAGGCAGGGTGCTGTGTCTTCCTAAGAGGCCCCTCCTCTCTGCACATGGCCATGTAACAGGAAGAATGCAGGCCTTTCTGATCACATCTGCCCTTCTGTAGGTTGACACTGAGGTGGACATTTCCACGGCTAGACCCAGTCAGATTGAGCTCCTGTATCTGGGAAAAACTCTCAACTTTTTCAGCCTACTGGGTTACTCACTTTTGTCCAGGTGGGATTTACTTCTGTGCTTCAAGCAGCTCTGAAATGTTTTCAGAAGGAAGAGTCAAGTACGGAAACCTGGTCAGCAGAGACCCTTTACTGTTGGTGCAGAAACGTGGTTCCGGGTGGGGGAAGTGATCTGGAATGCACAGAGCTCCTTACCAGCAGTTAGGTTAACAGGGCAGTAGAAACATGAGCCAGGATTGAGTATCTACTGAAGCAAGGCATTTTTAGTTTGTTTTGCTCTGAGTGAGGCCTAGAGGCACAGAGCAGTTAGCAGGAGTCTTCTTAGTAGCTGGTGCCCCACGGAGCCGACCGGATTGTGTGTCAAGCATACACTGGGTGGGATTGGAAGACTCTGGCAGCGACTCAGGCTTTTTGCCTCTATAAATCCTGCCTACCCTTCAGGGTTTGGTGGAAATGCCACCTCTTCTCCACGGATCTGCCCTTGATTTCCTCTTGGCTATTTCTGAGCTTTCCTTCTTCTGAACTCCGTAGTGGCCTTGCTGGTTTCCCTCATGTGCCTTGGGTTATAGCTGTCTATATAACTGACCAGAGGCATCATGGGAGAGAGAACCTAACTTGGGTTTGAGTCAGATCCATTTACATGTTAACTATGTGACACTGGGCACATCACCTACCTTTCTGAGCCTTAAATCCTTCATCTGTAAAATAAAAGTAATATTCACTTTACCAAGCTGCTTTAAAGATTGAATATAGGGTATGTACAAAACTTGATATATACTTTGCATTTAATAAATAATAGATATTGTCATTCATTTATTGTAGACTGTAAGCTCTTAAAAAATAGAATCTTATTCATCTTTTTAAATCTCTAGCACCTGGCATAGTGCCTGGGACATAACTAGGTACTCTGTACATGTTTATTTGAATAATGAACTACTTTTAACGTAAAGGTATTTCTCAAAATTTCTTTTGTCCTGTTTAGTATTTCCTAAATAACTTTAGCCTGTGAGTTTTGAATTCTGTAGTCTTTTAATGAAAGACCTAAAGAAAACACTCAACATGTGAAAGAGGGCAGAGTGCCCATGTGATAGAGGAGCTTCTTGGAAATCTTCATACTATTTCCTGCTTACATCTGAATCGATGTCTTCAGGACAGGCTGGCTTAGATCATCAATTTTTTTTCCCTTCCAGATTCTTAGAATTTGCACCAGGTATACCCCAGAACAAGACACCATGACTTTTTCAGACGGCCTTACCCTAAATCGAACTCAGATGCACAATGCTGGATTTGGTCCTCTGACTGACCTTGTGTTCACCTTTGCCAACCAGCTCCTGCCTTTGGAAATGGATGACACAGAAACAGGCCTTCTCAGTGCCATCTGCTTAATCTGTGGAGGTACCAACTATGTAGAAAAGCCTCATGAAATTCCATGAAGCACAGTTTATACTTGTAATTTGTGAAAAAACCCTCATTTCCCTTTTGGAGTTGTTTTTCCATGGGAAAAGATGTGATAAAGCCAGGCATACGTGCCTGGCTTCACTGTGTTTTTCCATGGTGTTACAAATTAAATGATGGTATTTGGGATCCTTCTGCTCAGAAAGAAATCCCAGCAAGCTGTTTCTCCAGTTGCCACAGGTTTGGTTTTTTCTTAAAGGCAGGATCAGACTATTGTAAAATAAATTGCCTGGGGACATTATAATAATGACAAGGGACCTGCATGTGCTGTTATTTAGTGGGTAGGTATGCATACGAGTTTTTGGCTGGGCCCTCCCACCAACCTTTGGAGGACTGGGATAAAATTTAGCTTTCTTCTTCGTAGTGACCCCTACTGGCCTACAGGAGGCTGAATCGTAAGTGGTTAAAAAGTAATGGCTTTAATTAAGAAGCAGATTTACTTTGTGCTGAAATAACCATCCTGCTCCAGGTTTAATTCAGTTTGGTAGTGACACCTTCTGGTCACAGTTGGTAATTCTTTCCCTGGGACAAAAGCAGCCCGCCATCAAAAATGTTTAGACTACCAAGGGTGGGGGATTTTTTTTTTTTTAATCAAGTATCATTGCTTAA
This sequence comes from Alouatta palliata, assembly GCA_004027835.1. Taxonomy (NCBI): domain Eukaryota; kingdom Metazoa; phylum Chordata; class Mammalia; order Primates; family Atelidae; genus Alouatta; species Alouatta palliata. The sequence continues at coordinate 21,087 of PVKV010006438.1, forward strand.
AGGAATTGCGTTAAGTCTACAAATTTGTGTATATAATTGAATTACCAAATTAATGAAGTCATAACAGTAGGAATAAGGAAACAAGGAAGAGGGGAAAAGGGCAGAAATCCTGATTTTGTTTAATACTTTATTCCTGGTATCTAGACCGCCAGGACCTTGAGGAACCGACGAAAGTAGATAAGCTACAAGAACCATTGCTGGAAGCACTAAAAATTTATATCAGAAAAAGACGACCCAGCAAGCCTCACATGTTTCCAAAGATCTTAATGAAAATCACAGATCTCCGCAGCATCAGTGCTAAAGGTATGTCTTTGTGTGCTCTCTACTATGGTCACAATGCAGACTTGTCACTTTATTCCTCAATTCAGGATGTTGACTAGCTTTTTCTCATTGAAATCAAAAGGAAATATCCCCCCCCTCTAAAAAAAAAAAAAAAAAAGTAAAACCTCAAGTCTTACCCTATTAAATGATCTTAATAAATGATTGATAGCTTTAAAATTCATCGCTGATTAGAAAAACATGGTTTTCAAGAGAATGTACTATATGACAGGCTAATTTTCTAGGTTCATACATTTAATTCCAGTTCATACATCTAATTAAACTTTGAGGTTCATACATTTAATCTCTGGTTTATCTAACCTTGACTCCAGTTTTTCCTAAACATCCAAACCTTAAGAAAAATGAATAGTACTTAGGATCATTGTTAACGGTTAAGTTTCTCGCCATCACTTTAGCCATTGCTCTCTTGTGTATACGCAGATTTCCTTCTGCACACTTCTAAGCAAAGGAATTCTTGCCTTCCTAACAGGTATAAATAATCTTTGCCTAGTGATTTTCTGTTTATGTAGCAACTCAAGCAATTATAGAGGTGCCTAGAGCCATATCCCAGTTGAGTGTTAGAGAAAGGTTTTTCTGTGTAGAGAGAGAACTCAGCAGCTATCCCTGGTACCACATGGGCTATTGTCATTCTCCTTCCCCATCAGACTGCTTACTCTGTCTCTGAATGTTTTAGCTAGCCAAGGAATCAACTCTATTTCAGAAAGTGCTTAAATGCACAGGGAACCTGTTTAATAAGCAGTCTTAATTCTTGAGCTCCTTCTAAGGTTTCCTCGATGAGCATTCTGAATTCATCCTTGCATGGAATTAAGAGCAGAAGCAAACAGCAGATACCAGTGTAGTTGTGAATACGGTAGCTTTGATTTTTAAAAATGAGGCTGTTTAACTTAATACTGTCATTCTGTATGACTAGACTAGTGATATCTAATAGAATTGACTGCAGTTAGTTATAGAAATAATCGGTACTGTCCAGTTCAGTAGTCACTAGACACATGAGGTTCTCAAGCACTTCAAGTGTGGCTTATGCAACTGACGCAGTGTTTTTCTAATTTTATTTAACAAATTTAAATGTAGCTACCTAATGGACAGTACACTGCTAAATCAAGTTGTTAATAATCATTGCACATTGTGAATTCCTCCGTTTGTGGGTAACTGGCATCAACCTGTCTTTTTCAAGATCCGCTAGTTTTCTCAAGAACTTTTCTTTGTAAATTGTTATTTCCTGAAACTGAGTCATCAGATTTAAACATCACCACATCTTTGCTCCTTTCTCTAAAGTAAAAATGTTTTAATGGTGTAAAATCAATCAGGATAACCTCTGCAAGGCATTGGTTGCATGATTTTCTGATCCAGGGAAGCAACAGTATGTTACTGCTCGCACTGAAGACGAAGTTCTAGCGGGTCATAAAGACCCTCTCAACATACTGTGAGTCTGAGCTGGCTGAGAACCTCAAGTCTAACTTCACAGTAAACATGGTTTTTGGTGGGTGCAATTCCCATTTCAAATACATCTATCTTTGTATTTATGACAGTGATGATAATCGATGGGTCCTTTTAAATAAAGATAAAAAACACTTGATTTCTGTATTTCATAATTCCTAAGCAAGAGTCTTAGCCTCTGTTAAAATACATGAAAGTTGGTCCCTGATTATCTATTATGGCTTAACTCCTTATCTTAACCAGATTTCCATTCTCTTTTTAAAAGGTGCAGAACGTGTAATTACCTTGAAAATGGAAATTCCTGGATCAATGCCACCTCTCATTCAGGAAATGCTGGAGAATTCTGAAGGACACGAACCCTTGACCCCAAGTTCAAGTGGGAACACAGCAGAGCACAGTCCTAGCATCTCACCCAGCTCAGTGGAAAACAGCGGGGTCAGTCAGTCACCACTGGTGCAATAAGACATTTTCTAGCTACTTCAGACATTCCCCAGTACCCTCAGTTCCAGGATTTAAAATGCAAGAAAAAACATTTTTACTGCTGCTTAGTTTTTGGACTGAAAATATATTAAAACTCAAGAAGGACCAAGAAGTTTTCATATGTATCAATATATATACTCCTCACTGTGTAATGTACCTAGAAATACAGACTTTTCAAATTCTAAAAAATCAGCCATTTCATGCAACCAGAAACTAGTTAAAAGCTTCTGTTTTCCTCTTGGAACACTCAAGATTGCATGGCAAAGACCCAGTCAAAAAGATTTACCCCTGGTTGAGTTTCTGAAGACTTTGTACATACAGAAGTATGGCTCTGTTCTTTCTATACTGTATGTTTGGTGCTTTCCTTTATGTCTACTCAAAATAATCAAGACACCAAGGTTATGAAATAGACTACTGTACATGTCCACCCGAGTTGTTCAAAAAGGTAACTGTCTTGCTTTCATGGAATAGTCGAGACATCAAGGTGAGAAAACAGGACTCTTGTACAGTATGACAAGATAAGGCTGAAGATATTCTAATTTAGTTAGTATGGAAGCTTGTCTTTCCTCTTTCTGATGCTCTCAAACTGCATCTTTCATTTCATGTTGCCCAGTAAAAGTATACAAATTCCCTGCGCTAGCAGAAGAGAATTCTGTATCAGTGTAACTGCCAGTTCAGTTAATCAAATGTCATTTGTTCAACTGTTAATGTCACTTTAAATTAAGTGGTTTATTACTTATTAAATGACATAACTACACAGTAAAAAAAAAAAAAAAAAATACATTTTTACAGTAATGATAGCCTCCAAGGCGACAACACTTTTCAGTGTTAATAAGTTTTTGTTTACCTGTTCACAAGCCATTAGGGAAATTTCATGGGATAATTAGCAGGCTGGTCTACCACCTGGACCATGTAACTCCTCTAGTATCCTTCCTGATGATTCTTGCCTGATACTGGGATTTTTTTTTCAGCCTTCTTGATGCCAAGGGGCTAATATTATCTCCCAAAGACACAGGCGTAGAATCTGCCTCCTTTGACCTTGTTCAATCAATCACTATGAAGCAGAGAGTGAAAGCTGTGGTAGAGTGGTTAACAGATACAAGTGTCAGTTTCTTAGTTCTCATTTGAGCACTAGCGGAATTTTTTTTTTTTTTTTTGATATATTAGCAAGTCTGTACATTGAGATTGTTTAACAATGCTTTCTATGTTCATATACCGTTTACCTTTTTCCATGGAGTCTCCTGGCAAAGAATAAAATATATTTATTTTAAAGGTGTGTGGGAGCTTTTACTACACTTTTATCCTCAGTAAAGAGAGAACACAGTTCCGTTTTTAATGTTTAAATTTCATTTCAAAAAGCAGGTCTGTAGTCTGTACCCATGACAATTAAAATCTGTGCTAATGCACGGCAGTCTATAACAATTCTACAAGCCAATCAGACAGTACGTGACATTTCATGAGTAAAAAAGAGCATAAAACTGTATGTGTAAGAACAAAATGTTAAAAGGCCTACCACAATGATAAAAAACCATCAATTACATTATCACATTAAAATAAGCCAGATGTACAAAAGTCTGAGACAGAAAAGACAAAAGGACAACACAAGGTATTTGTTGGAAAATGTTTGTGCTCTTTGGGCACTTAATTGAACATTGCAAAATCAACGTCATCATCATCTTCATCAGACTCTGCAAAGTATTTAACTTCTTTCCTAGCCCGACCAGTTCGTGGCAGTGAAGGTGGCTCAGAAGGGAAGTCTGAGGGGAAGATGTCCACATCTGAATCCTGATCAAAAGATGTTTTCTTCGGTTTCTAGATATTTTTATAATAGATTTAAAAGTTAGAAAAAAGACTAGCATTAAGAACTATCACGCTCATACTTTGCTTATATTTAGGAAGTATTACAAATAATGGTGCTTTTAAAATTATTAGAATCATAATGCTAACCTAAGTGTAAGACCAGTCACCTTATTTTTTGGAAGAATACAAAGGATTACATACAATAATTCGCCATCTTGTTCTAGCCTCAAAAATGTAACACCTTTATTCCTGAAATTACACATTACCCAAAAAGTATACACAATGCCCAGATTAGTAAAACTGCCCTATTGGTAAGTACATATCAAGAATTCATGGAAGGAAACAAGACTCATGCAGCATGTGTAGTACACACTGTTTTAAAAAATGCAAAAAGTCACCTAAGTGGACCTGAGACAAAGAAGATGACCAGATAGAAGAGGTCAGTGTGGAAGTCAACATAAAGCTATGATTATCTACACTGGTATTTTTTAGTTAGTTTACTAAGAAGAGAAAAAAAGGGGTGAGGGAAGCTGATGTCATTCATTACCTACAAGAAATAGTGTACTTCTGGAAAAGGGTCAGACTAATTGGGAAAATTAGCCACAGTCAAATGAATTTAATTAAAAAGAAATCAAATTAGCCCTGGTCAAATAAATGCAAGTTAAAAGGAAACAGTCTTTAGTCTGAAAAATAATTATTTTAGTCTAAACCAGTCTAATAATAGGTAGCATGCCACCACTAGCTCAATGGATGCAATGTAAGATTCTAAGTGGGTTAATTTATAGCACACTGTTATTCAAGAAATAATCCTGATTATGTAAATTTATACTTGAATAATTCCTTAACCATATACGAGGCCCCATACTGATAGGAGATGCTAGGTGGAAAGCTGTTACAGGATTGTAGTAATAAGCAAACTAAGTCAATTATACATTTTTTTAAAAGCCACACACTAATGTGCAATGATGTTCCTGGTTACCTTGCTTGCTGTTTTGGATGTTTTCCTGCCAGGGTTGTAATCACCTTCATTTTCAGAACCAGACGCTTTCCTTTTCTTTGCCCCTCGGCCTTTACCTTAAAATGATACAAAAGGTTTTTTCTTCCATGGGTAAATAAATGCAGTATAAAAAGATAAATGTCACAACATTATAGTTTATTTCTTCTTTGGCATGCCCAATCAGTGGAGCACTGCAGTTCTGATCTCTTACTATGAGTGACTATAAACAATTTGGCAGCAGCATTTCAATTCTGGAGTTGACAGGACTAAAGACTTTTTCACAAATACATTTAAACTAGTGGGAAAGTCCCAGAGACAAATTTTAATGACGAATCCCCTCGTGCATAAAACATTTGTATTTGCTGTGTGGTCTTTGAGCCTGAAAAGGAAGTATCTTGGAAGAGTGCTTTCAATTTCCAATTTGTCATGGGCCCAATACTTTTAAAAGTACAACAGAACACAAATCACTAAAAAAATTAATCACATGCTTTTTTATTAAAACAATTATTATAAAGGTCACTCATTTTATAATTGTTTACTCAGTTTGACTTATCAAACACTAGTAACAATCAATTGCATGTCCCACACTTTGAGTAGCACAGTCTGAGAACCACCCAGTATTAACTATAAAATGTCAAATACGTATTCCTTCCCAGACCTAGACTCAGCACATGCAGCAATTTTTTTCACCTACCTAACCTCTTATTCTCATCACTGGAGGTGGAAGGAGAAAAGGGAATATTTAAGTAGGGGCCAGATTTTTCCATCCCACAATGATGCCAATGAAAGAAAACAGAACTAAATAGCAATTCTAAATCTCTAAAAATTCCTTGAGAGCTAAATTGTACAAGTACAAAAATAGCCATAAATAATCTTAGGATGTTATATTTGATCAAATGAATCGAGGAAATATAATTTTTCAATCTATAAAGGCTTCCAATCCTGCATACCTCAAGTACTACCTTCCCAGTCACTATGATTCTTTGCCACTCTATTATCTCCATTTCCTGTAGGTCTACAGTTCTTTATCCCAACCACTCCTTTAAGAAATCTAAGAAACACACTGAGGAAAATATCCTTCAGTTGAATAAAAGGTTGAGCAGCTACCCTCAGAGCATATTATGTCTTACAAACATATTTAACAAAGCATCTATAAGGGCTTTCCCAACTCTGAAGACAGAGTGGATGCCACAGAGAACTGGTGCTGGTTCCTTGTGTGGCCCTGAGTACAGTTATTTCTTAGGCGAGAAAAACATTCTAGCCTAAGAGTCCTGGATCTACCCCATTCCAGTAAGTGTCACAGTTTAATTAGTGTGGAATGCTAATCTGACTTTTTAATAAGTTCCAGTGAGTTGGCTGTAGGAGAGAATTTGGACCATCCTTAGGTATTCATATTTAACCTCTTTGAGCCTCAACTTTTTAAATTTGTAAAATAAAGTAACTCAACTAAATTGGTATATCTCCTTTGGACTCTAACTCAGCATTGATTCCTAGACACACTGCTATATTGAGGAGTAAAGCAATTTAAAACAAAGTACCCAGCCTCTCTAAATTCAATGAGGTTGAAAAAATTTAATATTTTCTACACAGTATATGTTTAAAGGGTTGTAAGAAGATAATCCTCACCTTTTGGTGTTGTAGTCTTCTTTGGAATGCCAAATTCTGAATCTGAGTCAGAGTTTACAGTCTCTACTATTTTCTTCTGCTTGGGGGCTCTCTTGGGCTTAGGGGCTGTATCTGAAGATGGTTTTCCTAGTGAGCAAATTTCCATTTCACAGGTCAATAAAATATACTTACTAATAAACCAAACTGAAGTGAGTCCTATATAAATGGAATTTCTTACAGCTGATTAGAAATTGAGTCACCTGGCCAGGCTTGGTGGCTTACGCCTGTAATCCCACCACTTTGGGAAGCTAAGGCAGGTGGATCACCGGAGGTCAGCAGTTCGAGACCAGCCTGGCCAACATGGTGAAACCCTGTCTCTACTAAAAATACAAAAATTAGCTGGGCATGGTAGTGGGAGCCTGTAAACCCAGCTACTTGGGAGGCTGAGGCAGGAGAATTGCTTGAACCCAGGAGGTGGAGGCTGCAGTGAGCCGAGATTGTGCCACTGTACTCCAGCTGAGTGACAAGAGCGAAACTCCGTCTCAAAAAAAAAAAAATGAAAAAGAAAAGGAAATTGAGTTGCCTTAAATAATGAAATGGTTTCTCTCTGCTTGATGGCAATGTAAAGGCAAATAATTTCTCATAGATGACAAAAGGCTTTTTATTTAATTGTGTATAATCTGCCCTTAGATAATTCAGTTAAGACTTTTTAAGCAAGAGCCATTAAAATACGTTAAGCAGAAACTTTTAAATATAGAATAGTGATGACAAAAGAGCAGCATATTTGATAAATTAATTATAACCCAAGTATAACCAGATTAAGTTCTAACTTTTAGAATGTTTTAGAGAAAAAAAAATGTATGGGATCCTCAAATACAATGAATAGAAACCAACTCACTTCCATTCAAAAGCTGAAATCCAGAGTTGGCATTTTTATGTAGAAAGAAATGTAAAATCCTAGGTAAGTAGACAATAGATATAGGGCCTTTCCTTTGTTGAATTTTGTTTTAAAAATAGACCTTGATTTACAGCTTTATCTGTAGTTCTCTGTGAAAACTGATAGGCTGGGCACAGTGGCTCACACCTGTAATTCCAGAACTTTGGAAGGCTGAGGCGAGTGGATCGCTTGAGATCAGGAGTTAGAGACCAGCCTGGCCAACCTGGTGAAACCTCGTCGCTACTAAAAATACAAAAAATTAGCCTGGTAAGGTGGTATAAGCCTGTAGTCCCAGCTATTTGGGAGGCTGAGGCAGGAGAATCACTTGAACCTAGGCAAGGGAAGTTGCAGTAAGCCAAGATCGTGCCACTGCACTCCAGCCTGAGTGACAGAGCAAGACTCTGTCTCAAAAAAAAGGAAACTGATAAATCACTTTTTGTGTAATTAAAAAAACCTAATTTGGAAAAAAATGTATTACTATAGACTTTTTTTTTTTTTTTTTAAAGACCTATGCTGATTCTATGGAAAACATATTCCAGTCACAATTTGAGACACAAGAGATAAGGCCCCTCATAAGCCAAGAGCAGGAGAAGCCCTAGGGAAGAGGCACCCAGACTGTGTGGGCTTCTCCCACCTCTGAGTCTTCATGACTCTACCATAAGAATCACAGGACAGCTCCTAGCAGGGAGTACAGACTTAGCCAGGTGTTCTAGGGATTACTTTTTTCCCTTGGCTTGGAGTTACATGGCACTTTCCACTCTACCAGGCAAACAGGTCAGATATTTGAATGCTATGGGCTGCCTTTCTGCTGTTAAACTATTGGAACTACAGAATTTAACTTGTATACTATATGCAATTTGCAGTTAACACAGACAATCCCACAGAGGGATATGATTCATCCTCTTCTTGAAATGGTATTTTATTGGAATTGTATTTTGTAAGGGAGCCTAGAGGAAGGCTGAGGACCTGCTGGAGTCCCTGAAACCACACCACACAGGCAGTCACCTATCCAACTTAGACAAGGCCAGTTCAGCTACTGAAGAAGGAACCAAACAGAATAGGTGTCATGATATTCTAGCCTTTTAGTCATGTTAAACTCATTAGGTAAAATATGAGTGAACAGTTTGATGAAGGAAACAGGTTATGTTTCAAGTAATATGGCTCCCAAGTTTTCAGGGTGTTCGTAAGATGCTCATATGAAGATTATTTAAAAAGATGCTTTTGGATTGTTCCGTTGTTGTTATTTGAGATGGAGTCTCACTCTACATCCAGGCTGGAGTGCAGTAGTGCGCTCTCAGCTCACTGCGACCTCTGCCTCCCGAGTTCAAGTGATTCTTGTGCCTCAGCCTCCTGAGTAGCGGGGACTACAGGCACACATGCGCCAACGGGTTTTCGCCATGTTGGCCAGTCTGGTCTCTAACTCCTGACCTCTAACAAGTGACCTGCTTGTCTCGGCCTCCCAAAGTGCTGGGATTACAAGTATGAGCCACTGTGCCCAGCTGAATTGTTTTTTTAAAAATAGAAATTAGAGGGTCTATCTCAATTTGGGTTCCCTAGATTTGGTCCAAATCTGCCTAATCCTAAGGTAAAGATTAAACTGTAAGTATTTATTTGAGAGGTAAACGAAAGGGAGACAAAAATGAGACAACGAAGAGAAGGCAGCCAGTAATGGGTAAGTTATCAAGCCAATCATCACTCTAGAAGCTTAATTCCATGAGAAATTTTTGAGAGCCAGTGTGATACACACATCCCACACTTAGCTCACATGAGAGGCAAGGACACCGAGATATTTATAGACCAACGTTCCTCAATCCACTAGTTAAAGGCAGCTGGGAGCAGGGAAGTGTTAATATTCCAGCACAGTGGCAAAGAGCCAAGTCCTCAGGCAACAAAATGCAGACGATGCCCAATGTGCACTAAGTGGTAAGGCCAATGGGACATGGGTAGGTCACCTAGTGTGCTGGCTAAAGAGACTCTTGCAGCTAACCAATTTCTCAATATGGTTCTAGTGCTTTCAGAATAAGTGGGACTTTTTAAAATTGTTGTTCTGCTACTTTCAATTCACGTATGTCTGCAATGATATCTGTTGTGAATTTTTAAAATCCGTGAGGGAACAATCCACATTATTTACTTGCTGTCTTATACAGCACACATCTCAATCAGATTTGTGGTTTTTTAAAACTTTTATTTATTTATTTATTTTTAAGTATTATCCTTCGAACACGAAGTACAAATACTGACCTCCTTCAAAAAGACCAAGGTACATATAAGTACCTTGGTACTAGTAAGAGTCATTAATCAACTTAAAGTGTTTTGTGGTCAGTCTAAAGCTATGGAAAAGAAAGAAGCTACATGACTCACACAGAAAAAGGGGACCTCAACTGAACTGACCAATCCCTCTACATAAGGAATTGAGTCATGATTGACATAGATAACAGAAGCTGGATACTAGCAAGACAAAATTTTAAACTCCATTACAACCTAACCACAAGGAAGCAGACCAGAAAGCTATCTTTAGATAATAATGCATGGGATTACTTTATAATTACAACAGCTTTAGAATGAAGTCTTATAGAAATTTTATTAATTCTCTTACATGGTTACAAAACAAGAGATTCTCCTTATAAGTACTTACACTTAATTGTTTGATGATAGATTCCTAATGCAAATAGTTTCAAATTAAATTACATTTCCTTTTACATTAACTGTCTTACCTGTTTTATACAATGCTTAACTCAATCAAATATAAGTACATACCCTTTTTAGCAGCTACTGTTTTACTCGGAACTTTGTCTGTCTGTTTCAGACCAAACGATGGTGAAAAAACAGAAGCAGAATCTTCTTCATTACTGTCAAATTTAGCTGAATCTAAAAATTGCAAAGTCTTCTTTTAGCAAAGAGATGTTAGAAAGATCTCTCAGTAAACTGACTCTTTTAACTGATGACTTCCCTTTAGCTAGATATTTGGTTTTATGTTACTATTTTGTTACCAAATAATACACAATATATAAACAGCTGAAAAAAAAATATCAGTTATACACCAAAAACGTTAACTATGTGGTGAAATAACACAGAAGTACATAAAGTAGTAAACGTTAAAAGTCCCAAATGCTAAATATTTAAAACATAACTCACCAATTCAAAACACATGCTGACAATTTATTTTAAAATCAGATATGAAAATGTTCCACTGGATTATTTTACTACCTACACAAATAATACTATTAGTCATTTCAGGAATCAGTAATAACATTTAAATTAAAAGAATAGTAGTATTCCTATTTTTAAATACACTATTAAAGACTAATTTAAAAGGCATACAGGCTTACCTTCAGTTTACTTTTGCACTCAAATTAGTTTAATCAATTGGTTCTTCCCTAACACCATACCACAAACTTTTAAAATAACTAGCTGGACGTAAATAAATGTTTACCTAACTGTTCTGACACACTGTGAAAAATGAGTATCTATCTCTAAAGAACATGTACCAAATATACGTATGTCTAAATGTATAGATGTGTGTATTAAAAGTGATAGTGAATCGATTAAGTAAAGTGACCTTAAAGATTCCATACACAAAAAAATATAGGAAACAAAAAGTACATGCACCGGTTAAATTTGCTTTTATTAAGGTTTTACTCTCTCAGGTAACTAAGGTTTAGTAAAACCAACCTGCAATCATACTGGTACCCACATAGCTTTAGAAAACTGTCGTATACATGTTCCCATTCCCATGAAAATCAAATTTCAATCTTTCGAAATTTCTCTATTACTTTCCTCTCATTAAAACACTACACACACACTCACACCCATATAAGCATTTGCCTGTCCACCTAAATGCTTCCATTATTAAGGCTTATTTTGACCAATTAGTTAGGAATCACCTCAGAAAAAGTAAATAAGCCTTACTATCTTGAGCAAAATATAAAACAGAAGTTTCCTACTCATAAAAACTTCTGAAGTTAAATCATGCCCTAACGATTTATTTACTGTTTTGTCTCCACCACTAAAAGCAATAATACAATAACCAATGAAAAGACTAAATGAACATACCATCTTCTGATTTCTGAGAATATGAAGGAAACGAGAAGAGATTTCCAAAATCCTGACTTTTTTTGTCATGCAAAGATTTTCTATTAGAAAAAAAAATAAACACCACAGAGGATACAATTTAAATGTCCGATTTCAATCCTGATAAATTATATGTAATATGTACTGCAGGATTATAATCACAGAACAAAACTTTAGTTTTTATTTCTTTCCCTTTCTCTGTTAAAGAGAGGGTAATCAAGCTCTCTCTTATGTGTGAAAGTGTGCACACATACCCACGATCCATGTGCACACACCATGTATACACACTGACACCATACAAATCAATTATTTAATATAAAAAAGAATGGAAACTAAGCAATGGTTTAAAGTTATTCAAAATACAAAACCAAATTCTACAGTTGACAGACATAACCATTCTAGAATTTAAGATCAGCAAATTATGGACAAAAACCCCAAGGAGAAAGAGAGAATCCCCATCACACCAGGCAACAATCCTATTTCTAATTCAAGACTACAGGTGGGCAATTATTTCAGGATCAAGGCCAATTGTAATAGGTGAGAAAATACGTTTTTAAAAAATCTGAAACAGTTGACAAACCTCAAACCCTGGATGTATTCACAATTACCAAAAGCAAGAAAAATCTATCAACGCCAAATTTAGGGAAGAAACAAACCTCCCAATTCTAAAGACTTAGTAACTTTTCTCAAAACCAGGGGTTGTCCAATTATATCCCATGGGCCTGCTGCCTATTTCTGTGAATAATTTTACTGGAACATGGCTATATTCATTTATTTACATATTGTTTATGGCTGCTTTCTTACTTGAATGGCAGTATTAAGTAGTTGTGACAGAAACAATATGGCCCACAAAGCCTAAAACATTTACTATTGAGCCCTTTATGGAGAAAGTTTGCCAATCCTGCTTTTAAACTATAGCAACTGTGACGGGAACAGCTGCAATATTAACAACATTGATTCTCTCAGGAAGAAGACCTTGCCTAGAATGATAACCATTTCTTAGAAGAGCTCACTGTATTATCTTTGGCAAATGTTTACAACAACTAACCATATCACGAAATAGCAGTTGGTTCATTACTTACTCTGAAGCAGCTTTTGATTTGCCTGGTGAAAATGTATATTCATCTTTATCCAAGCCATCTGAAGGAATAAATTCATCTTCCCCATCATTTGTTATGGGAGATGCTTTAACTTTCAGTTCCTCTAAATCATTATTATCATCATCATCATCAGCATCATCATCCTCTTCTTCTGAGAAATCAAATGTGTATTTAGGTCTTTCAGCTAGTAGGAAAAATAAAAATAAATGTTAAACTCAAATCCTAGCTTTATCTACATGAAATATTATTACTAATAAAGCATTTGAAATCTATTCCAGCTATCTCTAAAAATATCCTAAGAAAAAAAGGCAAGCATTTAGAGAATAAAAGCCAACAACTTTGGCCTTAGTTATTTGGTAGTGTTAACGTCTGTCTTATACTTTCCAGGAGGCTACTGGGTAATGATGTGCATGTCGGAAGAGGATAAACTAATGCACTTATTGACATACTTAATAATTAATCAAAAACACTGAGGAAAGTAATCAGTTTGGCCTTGTCTCATACAGCCATTGTACAAATGACAACAAATATAATGTTTCCCATTTTTGCAATCAGAACAAATTTTACAGTTATTTTAAAAGTGCTAAACTTTCTTGGTTTTTGAGACAGAGTCTTGTTCTGCTGCCTGGGCAGGGAATGCAGTGGTATGATCATAGCTCACCGTAGCCTCAAACTCCTGGGCTCAAGCAATCCTCACACCTCAGCCTACTGAGTAGCTGGGACTGCAGGTGTGCTACCAGGCCTGGCTGATTTTAAAAAAACCTTTTTTAGACACAGGGTCTTGCCAAGTTACCCAGGCTGGTCTTGAACTCCTGGCCTCATGTGATCCACACCCCTCAGCCTCCCAAAGTACTATGGCGTGAGCCACAATACCTAGCCCTAAACTTTCTCTTAACTTTTTGGATAAAAACTTCCATCTTCTCTTCAGAGTTAGTTTTACTATGAAATAATAAAGACAGTAGTTTTTTTAGATGAATGAGAACAGACAGGAGACAAAGACCACCATATATTCACAAAACAATAATACAACGCTTTTAAAGATACCAATCATAGTGAAAGGCATATTGCTATAAAGAAAATCAGTTTGATTATAATTTGTAGCACGTATTATGGAATAAAATTTTTTAATTACCTGGATGTTATATAAATTTACACTTCATTTTTGATGTATGTAAATACAGTTTTAAAGCATTTAATGTAATAAATTTTCATTTAACTTAAATCACTCGTATTAAAGACTCACCTATATTATGCTACCTGTGTACACCAGGGAAAGAAATTCAATCACTTGGTGATTACAGAACCAAAGAATTTAAGGTCTGATATAATTAACAATGTATCTCCCAGAGGTAAACACCCACAATGCCGTATCATTCATTAACAAACTAGGGCAAATTTTCAAATAACAAAATTTCAGAAAAACGTACAAAACAGAAAACTCACTAGATGTTAATAACTTGAACACTTCTTGTTAATGAATATTCAGAAAGAATCAAATTATATTCTTAACAGTACTATATTAATATAATAGCAAAAATGGGATTCGGCAGTTCAGCCATAACACTATCATGATCTGAAAGAGAGCTATGTACTCAGACTCTTAAAGCAGGAGGAAATTCTTCATGATACAAGGGGTAGCAAACCAAACAAACAAAACCATAAAACACTTCTAATATTAACAGATCTATCATTGCTGGTATCGTAGCAAGGTACATTTTTTCCCAAATATCTTCAAACTGTGGAAGAAATATAAATCAAACTTTATAATAAAAATCACTAAGAAAATATGATTCACTTTAGAGAAACATGCTTCATGTCCACTTTGCTAGAAAGACCATTCTGTAAAGCAATATTTTTCTTCTTCCTAACTGTAACTTCTGAAACAGTAATGGTTTAGTACTTAAACAACACTGATAATACTAACGATACCAACGTATAGGTTAAACTATAATATACAGTAATGTTAAATGTGTTACACTACCGGCTGCTCTCCTAAGCAAAGAATCTCTTGGAATAACCACAGGTTCTGTTTCTTCCAAATCACTTTCTGACTTGGATTCATCATCTGACCAAGGATTCCGTTTCTTCACTTTCTTTGCAGTAGGTTTACCAGATGATGTAGGTGTTTTTCTCACTCTGGTACCTAAAAGCAAAAGAATAGCAATAAGATATGTATCCATATTTATACAAATGTCATTAGTGAAATTTTTATAAGAAGTTCATTATAAAGTAATAAACGTTTAAGATAATTGAAGGCATTATTTCAACTACCAGAAAAAGAGCACAGTCAAAAAAACCTAGTAATATTCTATACATATAGTTTTTCTCTCTGACACACAAAAAACTGTAATAATTTCTCACCAGGCTCCTTTTTCTCCCTTTTGGGTTTGGGACCTTTATTTATAGGAGCTGACAGAATCAATGCCTCTTCTCCTGCACCTTCTACTGGCACTCCACTGAATTCTTCATCAAATTCCACTTTTACTGCTGCAGTATCAAGATCACCCTACATATTAAAAAGAAAATGAAACCAAGAGTAAAAATAAAACATGCGTATTTTAAAGATACAGTTTTAATCAACAGACAGCTCCTTCAAATCAGTTAAGTTTTAAAAATGTGATTCTGCTAAGGTCCTAACAACTGGCTTTGATCAGAACATGTTCTATTTTACTTCACCTATCTATAATAAATAATATTGCATACAACTCTAATTTTCCAGTACATTCAGTGAAATCACAGCTACTTAGAATAAACCATAAAAAAATATGAAGGCACCTTCTGATTATCAGAGGGATTTCCAAACCAATAGCTAAAAGGTATCTGCAAAATAAGTTCCTATAGCTCGGGCAGGCCTCTATATACTATTAAAAAATCTTCAAATTATTGAAAGAAAATAAGTAACATATGTCTTGCCCTGCTAGGCACTGTAAGGCAATCCCCAACCTTAAGACTATGGGGTAATAAAACAAAAACAAAAAACACAGAGGCACATAAAAAGGATGAGTCACTGCAATAGAAACAACAAGTATAGAGACCGGTACCGCTGTGGCCCAAGGGGAGAAGTGAGAAACTCTGCTTAAGGCAGGGTCAAAAAAGCCTCCATGGAGAAGTACCTTTTCTGACTTGAATTCTAAAGGACTCATGTAAGTCTGCCAGCTGAGAAGAAGTAAGGAGGAAAGGCATCCCAGGCAGAAGGCACAAAGCCATCCAACATGAATTAAATGTTTAAAGAATTGGATTTCTAAACATAGGCAATAGTCTGCTAGGATTGAAGGAAAGGTGAGAAGAAAGCAGCCAGGAGGAGAAACACAGGGAGGCAGGCAGGTGCTAACACTGTATACCAAGAATGTGTGCATAGTCAGTGGGGAGTCACTGAAGATTTTTAAGCATAACAATCAGACTGACTATTTAGAATTTTCATTCTAGTAGTAAAATATAGAACTTAAAGGAATGAAGTAGAAAAAGGTAGAAATCATGATTAAAAGACTACAAACTGAGAGAGTTAAGAGGACCACTTTAAAGTATCTCAGAGAAAACAGAATTCTAAGGCAGTGTCAAATTAGGACCAAGGGGATGGATTTTGGAATTACTTAGTAGGCAGTCAATAGGACTTAGTTACTGATTAAATGAGAAAACTCCCAAGTTTCTGGCTTACAGCTGTGATGGCTGATAGTGTCATTAACTGGGAGAAGGCAAAAAATAGATTTTAAAATCAGGATAATGAGTCCTGTTTCAGAGACGCTGAGTTTGATGGGCTTCAAGCATTCAAGTGGCTATGAGCTTGGCACTCCTGAGGGCATTAGAGCTTAGGAACGTAAATTTAGGGGCCATCAGTATGAATGGAATAAGCTCTGGGCATAGATGAGGTTACTTGAGGGGACCATGTCAGGTAGAGAAGAGAGTGCAGAGAAATGAATCTAACAAATACCAACTGTAAAGAAGCCATTTTCCAAAGGAGACATGCAAGAGTGTTGGGTAAATGAACCTGTATGTAGTGGGGAATGGAGTAAGAGGAAAGTAGTACAGACCTCAGTTTATCAGAACAGTAGAAGAGAGTGCCCACTCTGGTATCAAAATGTGCCTACACTTCAAATATGAGCTCTGTACAGAGAACTCTCCAATCTCTAACTCTAGCTCTTTAGGCTCATTTCCCAAGCTCTAGTAAGAAGGCTGTATTCCCATCTATTTGTTGGACACATCTAAATGTATACTCCCTGGATTCTAAAAGTCAACCTGTCCAAAAACATTAGCCTCCCTCTTTAAGACCAACATGCACCCTATTTCCTCAGCTCTCAACATTTTTTCTGATGTTTCCTTCTTCTGCCTAACTGTGGTCCACCCTGCTTGAGGTTAGGTCAGTGTCTTTTTTTTTTTTTTTTTAAATCCTCAATAGCACCTATCAGTGCCAATGACCTAGGATGTGCTTAGTAGTTGTTTAAGAACAAAAACAAGTAAAAGATGACAGAGTATTTTGTAAGCCAAATAGACCCTTTCCACCAAAAGCCTTCTTTAATGAATTGTGACATAGAACTAAAGTTTATACTTTAAAGTTAATATACTCATTGTGTGTGTGTTTTTAATTTTGGCTTATAACATTTTAACTTAGAAGACAGCTGAGTGGAGTGTTTCTATTTCTCATTTTAAAAGTTGAATTAAGTAGCTCTTTACAATATGTGATCCTTTACCAATATGTTGTCTTCTATAGATCAACTGCTGTCACAGAATGATTTCTTATTACCATTGAAATGTACTTTGAACAAAATATGATTTAAACACACAGAAAAATTTTTAGAATCATATATATGTTTCATTATAAAGGTGAGTCTATCAATGACAAGAGATATATACCTTCTTCTTCTTCAGCAATTTTTTGCTGGCATCTGCCCTCATAGCTGTAATTTCAGGAATTATTCTTCTGCCATAAGGTGAGGGCATTGTCTCTTCCAATTGAAGTTTCTTCACTTTGGGTTTGCCAACTTTACCTTTAATTGCTTTTCCAGACATTCCAGCCAGAATATCTTCTCGTTCTTGAGATTCCACTTTCTAAAGTATAATTATAAGGCAGTAGAAGGGACATAAACAACTTCTCAGAAAAGATCATCACTACTTCATAAAATACTGAAACAAATGTTATTCACTCAGTAAAGAATAAGATTTTCCTTTTAACTTATCTAATCCAAGATTAAATAATAGAAAAAAGTAAAGAATTCTAAATCAGAAGACCGGGGTTGTAATCCCAGTTCATCTAACTTGCTTCCAATTTGTAATACGAGGAGCAATAGTGACTAAATGACCTAAACAGTCTCTGACAATTCTGCAGTCCCATGATATATTATGGAATCAAGAGCTCTAATAACTTAGTATCATCAAAATCCTAGCAAATCACACATAAAAGGTATTTCTGTTCATAAATTAGTATGAAACTATTCTTTTCTATTGCTTTAGTCATAATAGAAAATATTTTTAAAAACTAATAAACGTAAATTAAAGTCAGAAAGTATGAGAAATTAAAAGTGTCAATATAGTCAGACTGAACTTAAGAGGGTCTATGTAATGATAAATAAGGATATAATCATGATTAATATACTAGATTCTGCATTTACCAGAATTATTCCTTCAACTAGCCTTTGAAAGGCATATAGAAAAAAATGACATTTTTTAGATTATTATTATTATTTTTTTTTTTTTTTTGAGACAGAGTTTCACTCTTGTTGCCCAGGCTTCAGTGCAATGACATGATCTCAGCTCACCACAACCTCTGCCTCTGGGGTTCAAGGGATTCTCCTGCCTCAGCCTCCTGAGTAGCTGGGATTACAAGCATGTGCCACCATGCCCAGCTATTTTTGTATCTTTAGTAGAGACAAGGTTTCTCCATGTTTGTCAGGCTGATCTCAAACTCCCAACCTCTGGTGATATGCCCGCCTTGGTCTCCCAAAGTGCTGGGATTACAGGCTTGAGCCATAGTACCCGACCATCTTTACAGATTTTTAAAAAGATCTTTGTAACACAATAGTTTAACAGAAATTACCCAAGCTTTGAAATCAGACAGTTCTGGATTTTAACTGCACTTCCACTTACTAGTTATGTATCCTCAGGAAATAACAAAGGACAGGTGCGGTAGCTCACACCTGTAATCCCAGCACTTTGGGAGGCCAAGGTGAGTGGATCACTTGAGTCCAGGAGTTTGAGACCAGCCTGGGCAACATAGCAAAACCATCTCTACACAAAATACAAAAATTAGCCAGATGTGGTGGCACACATGTCCCAGCTACTCAGGAGGCTGAGGTATGAGGACTGCTTGAGCCTGAGTGGTTGAGGCTGCAATGAGCTATGATTGCGCCACTGCACTCCAGCCTGGGTGACAGAGCAAGGCCCCATCTCAAAACAAAAACGTCAGATTTTGTAGTATCCACCATGTGCCAGACATTTAAAAAATCCTGTGCTCCCCATTTTATAGATGAAGAAAGTGGGTATCTGAGAGGATGAGTAATTCTATAATGACATAATTCCTAAGACAGTGACTTACCCTAAGTTTAGTATCCTTATCTGTATAATAGGTTAAAAATAACCTTATTCATTTGAGGTTGTGGTGAGGGTCACTCTGAGCATTACACAGAATGCTGTGCCAGTGTACAATAGATATTCAATTAATGGTATCATTAGACTTTAAATTATACAGAGACATAAAATTTAAGTCTAAATCTTTTTAGATGTTAAAAATACACATATCAGATGTTAAGTAAGTTGTTTGGATCTATTTCATTAATTGGCAAATAAAATAAAACGATAAATTAAAAGTGAAAGAGTATTTTTTCTAGGGTTATTTTGAATGATGACTTTTCAATAGTGGGGAAATTTGTAAGCATAACCACAAAACACTGCCAGTGTTTCACTGTATTAGTGATCAAATTTAAAGCAATATCAGAATATCAATAATATTAGGAATAATTTTTCTTTTACTATATGAAGACTTCATTTTTAATTTTTAAATAAATAACAACAGAAAAAAAGTGCAAAAATCTAATTAGTGAACAATATAAGGAAAGCACAAATCAAGGAAGACTTACATTGCAGCACGTGAAAGAAAGATCATTGAGGGAGCCCAGAAAAATAGCACTAAAAAATTCTAAATTCTTTAGGCTACTAATATAACACACTTGTTAAAGAGTTTTAATTCTGACTCAGACCATCCAAGTAAAAGTGGAGCATGTAGACAATAAAACAAGTAAGCAACTTAATAAAAACGTAATATGAGTATTAAATGGTATTTCACATTTTGCCACTCAAAAATCATTCCTACTGCTACCATTAATTCAATTCTAATATTTTAAGTAGGCAATTTTAGAAAAGGTTTGCTTTTTATATCTTAGCTCTATTTTTATTTTTTAAATTAAAATCCTACTTGGAAAAAACTGTAACATGAAAATATTGAAATTTCTGTTAAAGAGACTATTATTCTACTCCTAAAATCAAAGTAGTTATATTCAATTAGTCTTATCTCTTTCCAGGAAAATATTAAACTAAATCAATTATTTAATCTAAAAGTCAGTTAAAAATTTTTAACTCATTGAAAGATTTAATTTATTCTAAATTTCAACACCATAGCATTTAAATTCCTCCATACAAGTTCTTTGTAACTTCACCTAACTAGAAGCTTAATCCTAACTCAGTTTATAAACAAATAACGTTCAGAGTTAAAGAAAACTTTAATTTAAAATAATTTCATTCTTGTTCATAAACATTACTTTTCCAAATATATTTTAATAGAGACTTAACCTACTTCCAGTTCTTCAACAAATGCTGCTAAATCTTCTTTCCAAAGATCTGAAGGAGATTTTCTTTTAAGATCATTGACCTCTCGCCCCTATAATAAAAAAGTAACAGTTTAAATATTCAATAGTTTTAAAACATATAAAGGATAAATCAAAATACTTATTTTTGGAAAAAGAAAAAGATACAGATAACACTGAAATAGTTTCAAACTATTTAACCCACAAAAGTTCATACTTTTGCATCTCTCTGCTTAATCAGTTCTTCAACTTTTTCTTTAGTAAGAGACCACAGAGACATATTTAAAATATAATTAAAATCTGGGCCTGAAGGAGTTCCTGAATCGGAGGAACTATCATCATGTTGGTTTTGTGTTTCTTCCTCTTCTGCTGCCTGTAAAAAATAACAAATTTTATATTAAAGTCTTGTATAGTATCAAATTAATGTTGAATTTTATCAAATAATTAGTTTAAAATTCTACCAGTGCTACACTATAAATGCTACATCTTCAGGATGATGGGGTTATTAGATTACCTATAAAAATGTATTTCCTTATAAAAAGTTTAACATTTTCTTAAGATGCAAAATAAGATCTTCATAAGAAATGGTATATTCTATCCCTATTTACCCAGGAATCTGATGAAAAACTGATTTCCTCAAGTACTAAGTAACAAAATGAGAGGATACCACATTTTAAAGTTAATAGAGTAGAATTAATGTTTTATCACTGTATCTTGTCAGATTTTTATACACTTATGAGGGAATGAACACTCTGAAATACAAATACAAAAATACCACTTACAAAAATATTTTACAGTTATAATAAATATGTTAAGGTACATTCACTCACTGATGGTGAATTCGTAATAAAAATTCTCTAAAGCAAGAATATTCACATTGGGACTCAGAGAAAGTCCACTTAAGAATTTAAGAGTTGGTGAGTTAGAGTAAAAATTTTGTCAGGGTTTTGCTGCAATTTTATTCATCGGGCTCTTTTCTATAGAAACAGCTGCAACAAAAAAAAATTCTCTTTTGCTAATATTAAATTTCAAAATACAGTGAATTTTTTTTAAAAGTTTTTAGGTGATATCACCTTTAAATTTTTAAAATACCAATAGCCATTAAATAAAATTTTATCTAAGTTAAGACACTCAGATAATTTTAAATGACTGAGTTAACCATGACACTCCATAAAGCAAAAAGTTCACTTTTGGTAACCAAAAGAGAGAGAGAGAGAAAAAAAGCTATTTTATAATTAAAATTTATAAGTAAAATAATGTATATACACAAAGTACAGTTTAGGTGTACTTTAGAAATAAGATAAAATTAAAATTGCAAAGCAAGATGCTTCATTATACAACAAAAACTATAAATTTGATTAAGCCATATTAGCCAAATAAGGAATGTTACTGTTGAGTCGACAGATGATTAATAAGTACCTAAATAACTTATGACAAATTAATAATTTTACACTTTTGAAAAATTCTTCATGAAACAGTATGCTGCTATGGAGTATTCAGGTTGTTAGACAACTATAAAAATATTAATAGGATGTAACAAAATCCTGTTTAGATCCACATTTTGGAAGTCTATTTGATCTAGGTTTTGACTATACCCAAAATATTATTATTAAGTGCTCTATGAATATGTGTATCTATCATTGTTAACAGAAATATGACTAAGGACACTGCCAGAAATTAAAAAAAAAAATAAACTTTGCAAGTTCTAATGACAAAATTCCATTATGCTTTATAAAAAAAACTTTAATCTTCTAATTAGCTACTTTATAATTCTAACTGGTTTCTCCAACTCTGTATAATAGGACACTCTTGTAAGAGCAGTTCCTTTTGTTACCTGAACTCCCCAAAATGTACACATAGCCAACATGCTGAAAAAATTCTGATGGTGGTAATGCAGTAACCAAAATCAAGCTATGCTTTACCCACAAAATCTACTTTCCACCAGAAGGACATTCTGAAACTGTAGCAATCTCTATCTTTTAAAACTAAGCATTAAAAATTCATCAGCTTACTAGTTACTTTTTTTAGAAAAAAGATATAGTTCAAACCAATGGTGATACAGAAGGGCAAGTGTTGTAGAAACTATAATTTGGGGTTTAACAATACAATAAAACACATTAAGAGGAAAACAAAGGGCTTCAATCATCTTAATTCTGAATGTGCCCATATTGTCCTACCCCATTTTCTTCAAATAATGAATAAGCCTATTATCTTAATATATATTTCCTATCCTATATAACTTATTCTAATCTTACTCACTTTAATATATGGCTTAAGACTTCAAACTAAAAAATGTAAACAAAAGCAATATTTCAATGTAGTTTGATGAAAAATATAAAAACATTATGATTGAGAACTCAAGTACAGGGAAATGTAAAGGCTCAAGTTATGTCACATAATTGTAACTATTTTTTAAAGATGTTATCAGAATCATGTATGTACAAATAATCTAATATCCAAAAAATTAATCATTCAAATTTTCTTCCTCTTCTGTAATATGTTTCTGTTCTCAATCACAATGTTGTATTTTTTAAATTTTTCTTTTAGTTATCTAAAACATCAAAAAACTTATGGAGGGGAATCTCGACGTTTCAATATCCCATTCACTTAACTACTATTACTATTTCTTAATCTGCAATGGGCAATCTACTGAATAAAACATCAGACTTTTAATCTGAAGTTTCAGGGTTTAAATCTCTGGCCAAAAATCTAAGCATGAGGCAGAGCTTGGTGTCTGATAAATACTGTCTATAATAATAAACATTTTGTCTGTTGTCTTCCCACTATTAACCAAAACCAGATCAAGTGAGTGGTGACTGGATGCCATATTTCAAACATAGGCTGATTCTGGATGCGACCAGTCTTGTTCCCAGATAATATACATGTACCTCACAACAACCACCACCAGCACAACTTTTAATGGCAGACTCAGGAAAAAAGGCCAAGGAGACTGAGCTACCGTCTCACACCTGGAGTCATTTCTCCAGGCTTTGGTGAGTCACACTGGCCAAGCACTTTGTGGTGAGTGTATACTAAAAATTCCTGTACTATATCTGTTCTGTGAACAAACAGAAGACTTCAGTCTCTGAACAGGTAATTCAGCACCTTTAGTAGTACTAAATTTAAAATTTAGGGGTTGAATTTTTGTTTGTTTTGGACGTTGCTTTTAAAAGCTTCTCTGAATGTCTTTTTCTGCAAATGATTACCTTTTCTTGTGCTTCTTTCCAGGCTTTCACTGGGTCAGATTCATAACCTCTCTGGACTAACATTTGAATCAAATCTTTCTTTGACCTATTCTCTATGTGAGGGAAAAATAAAGTTAGGATCAAGATAAGAGATTCAATTTGTATTTGCTTATATTCTACTGATAAAAATGTCTTCTATTAATAAAGTTTTTTCCATTTTAACTAGCGTTCAAATTTTTAAAGGTTATATCTTACCTATAGTAATTTTCCCTTGTATCTTCTCTAAAATGAAACGGGCTTGATTGTTAAGCTTTGTAGATTCTGCTCCCAACATTCCCACAAGCCACTCCTTACGTAAACCATAATAACTTAATCGTAAATCAAAGAATTCTTTCAGAATGTCTTGCACAGTTTCATATTTCTTCAGACATCCCATATGATCAAAGAGTACCTAAGCAAAACACAAATATTTTGCAGATTATATAAATCTGTACTGGTATTTTAACTTACATAACATCTATAATATTTAAAATAACCATAATGCACTTATATGAACACAGACTACCCCTAAAAACCATTAAACAGAACCAAAATTATTAGGCACATTTCTGTAAATATTCCTTTGGTGACTGCAAGCTGATAAATTCAATTCTCACAACCATGAAAATATTTAAAATAGAAATCATTTTGAAAGACAAAAACAGGCCTTTTAAAAAAGGGCTCTTAAAATAGCCATAAAACCACCTACAAAAATGATTTTTCCCCAAACTGAAAACATACATATTCTATTGCTAGGCTTAAAAATGTTAAAGTTTTTCCTCCCCCATATATTCCGTGGATGTGCCTTGTCCCCTTTCTCTTTTATATCTACTTGTGCTATAACCCAGTCATTCAAACTTCCTCTCTATTCTTTTTCTTTCTTCTATCAGCCTTTCTCAGCACATTATGGCACTTTTTCTCAGCCACTGTACTACTGCTAAACTTTTTTAATACTCTTTTTTAAATCGAAAAGCTAATTTGGAATGGAACTTGAATAATCACCTTCCTTCCCAGTTGTATAAAGATAAATGTGTAAGTTTAATAAAGCAGATTAGAGTTATGAGTACTCTACAATTAAAATGCTAATAGAGATGGACATAAAGTACACAAAGGCCCTGCAATAACCACTCTCATAACTTTTAGTCAATGAGTGTAAGTGCGAATGTATCTTGTGTGTTCAAGCCCAGATGCATAAACAAGAGAGTTGAGAGTAAGGGCAATAGACAATACTAGAAGAAAGGAATATGCCCCCAGAATCTTTAGCAAATCCGCAGGGAAAAAAAATGCATTCAGGCTTACTATAGCCACTGTCATTAAGAAACCAATTATAATAATTCAACTTATACCATGCAAGAAAGATTAATAGTAAATCCAATAAATTACCATGGAATTACAGGTAAGAGTAGTTTGAAGTTTAAAAACTTTATGCAATCCAGCAGCTTCTGCTTGTGCTAGTTTCTCTTCAGTCATTTTCACCACAAATTTCACAGTTGTGTCAGTATGATATTCTTTATAATCAGAAATTAATGCTGGTGTTTTATCTGTTCCATTTAACATAGGTTCTAAAACCTGTTCTTTGTATACCTATAAAAGATTTAAAAATAAGTGATTCTTTTCATGACGCACTCTTATGTTCTCATATTACAAGCCATATAGTCTTCTGAAAATTCTCAACTCTCATGGGGAATTAAAAAGGAAACCTCAAACTATATCACCTCCTGTCCAATCACTATAGAAGACAATATACGAGGATCTCAGTGGTGGAAAAAGACCTAAGAAGTAATGGCGCTGATCCACTCATACTCCAAAGGGCAAGATTAAGGCTGAGAGTATGAAAAGGATGACATCAACTAGAACTGACAAGAGATGACATGCATGCTTTTAGATCTGTAAAGCTGATACATCATTTTATTGACCATATTTATAAGAATAAATAGCACTATGTCATATTCTACTCCTTTCATTTTAAGATAAATACCAAGATAATAGTCTATAAAAGCCTTACTTAACCTAAGTCATACTATACTATATATATATAATTACTATTTGAATATTCAAAGCACAAATTCAACTGAAAGGTAAAAGAAAGTACAGGAATTTGTAAACACTAAGCAGGCTTAGGACAAACAATGGCAGAATTATCCTTACCAGAAAAAACCGCTTAATACACTGCCCTTCCCAC
This sequence comes from Alouatta palliata, assembly GCA_004027835.1. Lineage (NCBI taxonomy): Eukaryota > Metazoa > Chordata > Mammalia > Primates > Atelidae > Alouatta > Alouatta palliata. The sequence continues at coordinate 47,049 of PVKV010006438.1, forward strand.
AGGCAAATCACATATTTACACTAACCTGTGTCCAAGTTCTAACCGGAAGCTCCGTAATTTCTACTGTGTTTCTGTCCACTACAAATATTTCACCACTGACTGCATACTGGTTTTGACCAAGTTCTTGGATCGTGCCTTTGAAGTTTTTGTAGTTTGGAAGCTGTAGAGAAAAATGGAAATAAAGCACTGACTTCTCTCTGGAGTACTAGTACCATGTCTGAATGCCCCTTAGTCCATGGTCTAACACTGACAATTAACGTAACTGATACAGAATTTCTCATCATCAATTGTCCCTTTCCAACTGATCAACTAATCTTGAACTCACAGCTTCTTTTAATATAACCTGAACATCCCCCAATCTCAAAATGTTAGCATTCTTCTTTCCTAGTCTTTCCAGAAAAGTACTTTCTTTCAACCTACTTCCCCTACACCTTCTTCTCCCCTAGATCAACATCCTTTAAATTCAAACTCCTTGGGCCTTACATTGAAAGCATTCCCTAAGTCTGGACCCATCTGGCTATTTGGTCTCTAATGACTTGTCTTACAAAATCGCTACTCTTCTCCCACATTTTGCTTGAATATTTTGAACATTCTCACTTTCAGCCTGTCCACAAACCCTGACACATATTCAGCCCCCAACCCCATTCCATTTATCATTCATCTACATAAATCTTACTCATCCTTCCCAACTGAATTACAATTCATCTCTCCCTCTTCTAAATTTTTTTTGTTTGTTTTGAGACAGGGTCTCTACTTTGTCACACAGGCTGGAGTGCAGTGGCATGATCTCGGCTCACTGCAGCCTCAACCACCGGGGCTCAAGCGATCCTCCTACCTCAGGCCTACCAAGTAGCTGGGGTTACAGTTATGTGACACCATGTTCAGTTAATTTTTGTACTTGTGTAGAGACAGGGTTGCCCAGGCTGGTCTCAAACTCCTGAGCTAGTGATCTGCCCAGCTCAGCCTCCCAAAGTATGGGATTATAGGCATGAGTCACTGCACCTGGTCTCCTCTAAAATTCTTATTTGTTATTATCATTAAAAAATTGAGTATATAGTCCAGGCACAGTGGCTCAGGCCTGTAATCCCAGCACTTTGGGAGGCCGAAGAAGGCAGATCACTTGAAGCCAGGAGTTCGAGGCCAGCCTGGCCAACACTGTGAAACCCCATCTCCACTAAAAATACAAAAATTAGCCAGGCATGGCGGCGCATGCCTGTGGCCCCAGCTACTCAGGAGGCTGAGGCAGGAGAATCACTTGAACCTGGAAGAGGAGGTTGCAGCAAGCCGAGACTGCACCACTGTACTCCAGCCTGGGTGACAGAGTGCGTGAGACTCCATTTCCAAAAAAAAAAAAAAGAAAAAGAAAAAGAGCATATAGCATAGGACATTTCTTCTGACATACTGAGGAACTATCAATATCTTCTGCCACTGTAAACTTCAAACCTTGATGCTTTGATGTCTTGACAATTATTTTTCAAAGAAAAAACCATAGCTCTTTATCTCACCACTTAGCACAGTTTCATATGCATAGCAGGCACATAAGAAGCATGTATTGATCAAATACACTAGCTTTACAATCTAAAATACATTTAAAAATCCAAAACCATTTCAGTAAAACATTATCATTAAAAATACGATGCTTATAAATATTTTAAAGTACTTTAAAGTATTTAAGAGAAAAAGCAGAATATATGTCTTATTGCTACAAGAATAACTTTCATTTTAAAATAAAAAAATAAAACTTGGAAAAAAAATCAAAATATTACATTTGTCTCCATATTGTAGGTTTATGAATTATTTTCCTCTTTGCTTATCTGTATTTTCTAACATAAGCATTATTTTGGTAATAAAATACACTTTTATTTAAGTGTACCATAAGGGAAATCTCCAGGCAATTTTAAATCATGGGGAGGAAAGAAGGACATTTTTAAGGACATTTTTCTTGGAGAAGATCTGAGCACAGTGAATGATACCAAAAAAGAAAAAAGATTTTTAAAATGGGGATACATTAATGTAGTTTGTTTCTTGTATTTTTACAAATAGTACACTAATGAATACAGTGTATTTTTAAGCATCCTTACAAACTAATAAGAAGTGGTAGTTTGAGAACAGAAACAAAGCTGCACAATTTTATCAGAAAAGCACTGTTTTTTTTTTTTTTTTTTTTTTTGAGACAGAGTCTCACACTGTCACCCAGGCTGTAGTGCAGTGGCACAATCTCAGCTCAATGCAACATCCGTCTCCTGGGTTCAAGCAATTCTTCTGCCTCAGCCTCCCGAGTAGCTGGGACTACAGGCATGCGCCACCACGCCCAGCTACATTTTTTCTATTTTTAGTAGAGATGGGGTTTCACCATGTTGGTCAGGATGGTCTTGATCTCCTGACTTCATGATCCACCTGCCTTGGCCTCCCAAAGTGCTGGGATTACAGGCGTGAGCCACCACGCCCAGCCCAGAAAACCACTGTTTTCTATTAATACATGGTTTAGAGATTTGAAAACCTAGAATATGGGGTGTTTCTAAATTAAAATAGTTTCTCCCCTTGAAACTTACCTCCAAACTCATTCCAAAGTTCATACCTCTTACTGTAGGCACCTATCAAATTATACCCTAAGTCTTTATGGTCTATAATATATTCTAAAATAAAAATGTTCCATTACTTTTCTAAAATGACTGGACTTTGTAATTTACATATTATTTGTTAAATAAATAATAAGTTCCAAATAATTACCATGGGATGAGGATCCAAGCCATCTAGCATTCGTCTGACATTGTTTACAATTTCCCTAGCATCATAGTTGGGTAGTTTACAAGCCCATCCAGTACCAATGCCCTCAGCACCATTTATTAAAACCATGGGAATTATAGGAATATACCACTCAGGCTCTACACGTTGATTATCATCATAAAGAAACTTGAGCAGGTTGTCATCCACAGCAGGAAAAAGTAGTCTTGCTAAAGAGCTAATTAAAAGAAAAAGAAGAAAACGAAAAAATGTCATCGCTTTGGGGAATAAAACTTTATACATAATTAAAAACTTTACAGTGTAAAAAAACATTTTTTTAAAGAGAATGCATTTTTATTAATTTTGACTACATATGCTTAACAGTAAAATTTGCCTAACTGTATTATCAAATGCATCTTTCTCTTGGTCACAAGCCCAGAATAAAATGCTCCTATTTTACTTATGTACTTACCTACCTGACTTCTTTAATATTGGTAACTTCTTAAGAATTTCCTATTACTCTGAATAAAGCACATAACCCATCTTCAGCCTAAAGAGTAAAGTTGGTTAGAAAAACAGCCTTACATTCACTAGGACTGATTTCACCAATAATTCATAAAAATTAAAGTCAACAGATTTCATTCTACTCGTGATCAAATAAATTGGAACATTCACCTTCTAAGTAGAATAAACCAATCACATCTCTTCACAGCTGTAATTTCATCAAACATTTCATTACTTGGTTCTAAATCAAATCAAACTTTATACCATCATATCAGCAAATATTTACCTTAACATTGTGAAAATATAACGAGGGCTTGCAGCATCTTTGCCACCATGAAGCCGAGTTCCAAACTGACCAATAGGCTGAAGTAAGTTAATATTGTTACTTCCCACAAAGTTCTGAGCCAAATTCACAATAGTCATCATCAATGCTTGCTATACAATAGGAGGCAGAACATAACATTAATATTCTAAATTTTCTATAATTATTCCCTAATTTGTATTAAAATCCAAACTCTTAATTATTTTACATTTCCGAAGACTTTACTAAGTATAATGATCATTCTTCAAGACAATAATTATAGTTCTTAATCGATTCCAATCTTAATGCTTACTTCTCCATGATGATAAGCAGACATCTCAGCAACAGATCCAGCCAACTGGGCAACTTTCACTTCACGTTTATCATTCCTCTTGAAACAGGTAAATAAAACTTTCCGTTGGCCAGGTTTAAAGCCTATTTTTAAAACAGCAACCCTCTTTTTAAAATGTTACTTCAAGATATAGTTCTAACAATTCAGAGGAATAAAGTAAAGTTACAATCTGCTTTTCAAGAATACCAGTAAAACTGTTACTTGAGATTCTGTAACAAAGTGAGTACATACTAACTTGTTTGTTTTTTTCCCCCAGAAAGCCATCTCCAGGTATATACTAACATGTTTTTATGCCATCTCCATCTACTCCAAAAGGCAACTATCAAATGAATGACAACATTCTGGCCTTAAAGAATCACGTAGTGGCATCAAACTCCTTTAACAGTAGTTTCCAACCACAATGCCATTTGTAGCTTATACAACCAAAATGCCATTTGTAGCTAACTAAATTGCCAGCACGCCATCAAGGAGCCTGAAATCTATTCTAAGTATCCCAAATCAGGAGAATCCTTAAAAAGAAGAGGTTTACTGTCGTAGTGAAGAATAAAGTCTTTAGAATCTCACTAATCTGTATATTCTTCTCAACTTGGCCATTTACCATGTGACTAAGTAAATAACTAGTAAGTCTGTGTCCTCACCCAAGCAAGAGAAATGATAACTGTATTAGGAAAGTAATTCTAACAACTGCATGAAACAATGTGGGCAAATCACTCTGCTTCCTTATCATTCTTCTTGCCCTAAGCCAAGCTTGTGTAACCCATGGCCTGCAGGCTGCATGCAGCCCAACACAAATTCGTCAATTTTCCTAAAACACCACGAGATTTTTTTTTTTTTTGCACTTATTTTTGTTTTTGTTTTAAGCTCCTCAGCTTCCATTAGTGTTAGTCTATTTTACATGTGGCCCAATACAATTCTTCCTCTTCTAATGTGGTCCAGTGAAGCCAAAGGATTAGACACCCCTGCTCTAGGCCAATGAGCACAGTAACAACTTTTTCAGTATATGCTATCATTGTATTCATACTGGACCCAGTGTATGATAAAAACAAGAGGATGATAAAATATGGCAACTTCCTTAAGAATTTTGTAATCTAATTCTGGAGGCAAAATTAATGTAGGTAAATTAAGAGATACATACTAATTGGCATAGAAGTTTAGGTATCTAAGACCAATTTAGATGGAATTGTTAGGGAAGACTTCATAGAAGAAACGCAATTTATGGCTAGAACTTGAAGGATAGGTAGAACCATCTGCTATTAGCAGAAAAGCCAAGCAATATAAAGATCAACAAACTTGGTAAAGGTTATACAATGAGGAAAAAAAAAAAGTTCTAGATAGAAGACCAAAATCTGCTTCAACTAACAAGAAATAGTTTCTAAATTTTTTTCAAGTTAGAAATAGCTTCTAAATTTTTTTCAAGTTAAACAAGTTAAAGCATTAGGCTTTGGGTAATGTGGTATAAACGTTTTTTAAAATTTAATCTCTGATAAATATTTTAGAAATTATCAAAATTCCACTTTACTTTTTATTTTAGAAAATCTGCAGACAACTTGGGCAAAAGCTTTAAGACTTTTAATTTTCCTGAAAAACTCAGAAAGGGTTTAAAAGTTTCAAATTAAGGAATGTTAAAGATTTCAGTGCTATGAAAACACGTAACAAAAGCAACAAGAAAAAGGCCTTAAATTCCTCTAAATCAGTTCTTCATACACAAGATTTCAAGTAAGAATTTTAATGTGTATCACAAGGATAGCTTAAAGTACATGAAATTAAACTATAGTAAATAACATACAAAAATGAGGTTTTCAAAGAAAGATTACTCACCATCAACAAGAGATGGTATAGATCTTTCATTGTCCGAGTTTGAGAAGAGAATCAATTCCTTGTTGATGAAATCATTGTAAGTCAAATGCTTTGTTGCAGTACCATATAAAAATTGCTAAGAGAAAAGTTATATAGTAATGTTACCATTATTACTGATGAATTCTAGTCTCTCTCTCCTTCCCTCACATCACCACTCTTCAAGACTAACCTCTGGTAAGCCATGTAACCTACGCTGTCTCCGGTCTTCCATAAAATTTGTTAACCATTCTTTTCTGTCATCAATCTTCTTCTTACTGAATGCCTGAAAGATTCCAGGTAAGGATTTTGCACATTAAAAATAAAATACACTCATTACAAAATTAAAATATGTAAGTGGCAAATATCTAATTCTTAATTTCTGAAAAATTAGGTTATTTTACAATATTTTTATCAAAAACACATTTGAACTAAGGTATTTCAATTAAAGAAGTTTATAAAAGCACAGCATAATCTGGGGGATAAAATTAACTAGCTTGAGCATTCAAAAGAGACTTATCTCAGGGAACCAGGACTGGAAGGAAAAAAAATAGAAGGTAGGGAGATGACTAACAAAAGCTCTTTAAAAATTAATTACCAATGTAATGGCAGCATCATCTTCAGGACCAGCGTATCTAAACAAGATTCGATGCCTTTCCATATCAGCAAAATATTCCTTTGCTTCTTTAGCTGTACTAGTACCCAATCCTGCACAATTTTAAAAATAAAAGTGAGTCATGAATATCAATGTCTGCTCAAAACCATCAAGTGAAAAGCTGGTGAAGAAGCTGTAATAGATGAATCAAGCTAGCAACACCTATACCAACTGATCAATCTTAATGGGCAAATAAAGACAAATTAGACATTAGATGCTTCTTGATGAAAGTACACAATGCTACCTATGAAATATTTTTGCCAAATAAATGTAACCCAAATCTGATCATGCCTCTAATTTAACCATCAGTTAACAGAAAAAAAAAAAGGGCAAAGGAACACACTACATATTAAATGTAACTACAGGGATATAATTAACAAAATCTAGAATGTGGAAAATTCCACAGGACAAACAACCCAACTTCTTTAACAAATAAATCACAAGGAAAAAATATAAAAAGAGAAATGCTGTATTAAGAAACTTATGAACTAAATGCAATGTGTGGATCGTATTTGGATCCTGACTTTGAAAAAAAACAAACAAACCCAGTCCAAGCATAGTGGCTCACACCTATAATCCTAGCAGACAGGACAAGGTGGGCGGATCACTTGAAGCCAGGACTTCTAGACCAGCCTGGCGAAACCCTGTCTCTACCAAAAATAGCCAGGCATGGTGCCACCTGCCCATAACCCCAGCTACTTGGGTGGCTGAGTCATGAGAATCACTTGAACCCAGGAGGCAGAGACTGCAGTGAGCAGCGATTGTGCCACTGCACTCAGCCTGGGCAACAGAGCAAGACTCCATCTCAAAAAAATAAAAACAGTTAAAAACAAAATAAAACAAAACAAACTAGGCCAGGCGCAGCAGCTCATGCCTCTAATCCCAGCACTCTGGGAGGCCAAGGAAGGCGGATCATCTGAGGTCAGCAGTTCGAGACCAGCCTGGCTAACATGGTGAAACCCCATTTCTACTAAAAATACAAAAAAATGAGCCAGGTGTGGTGGTGCACACCTGTAATCCCAGCTACTCAGGAGGCTGAGGCAGGAGAATCACTTGAACCCAGGAGGCAAAGGTTGCAGTAAGCTCATGCCACTGCACTTGGGCTTGGGCAACAAGAGCAAAACTCCATCTCAATAAATAGATAAATAAAATAAAAATAGTAAACACTAATAAACATTTTTAATACAGTCCAGGGAAATTTTAACAATGGCTGAGAATTTAACGTTATTAACAAAGGGGGCCAGGCATGGGGACTCACACCTGTAATCCCAGCACTTTGGGAGGCCAAGGTGGGCAGATGGTTTTAACTCAGGAGTTCAAGACCAGCCTGGGCAACATACCAAAACCCTGTCTCTATAAAAATACAAAAAAATCAGCTGGATGTGGTGGCACATGCCTGTAGTCCCAGCTACTTGGGGGGCTGAGGCAAGAGGATCACTTGAGCCCAGAAGGTCAAGGTAGCAGTGAGCTGTGTTCATGCCACTGCACTTCTGCTTGGTTGACAAAGCGAGACCCTATCTCAACAACAACAATAGTATATTAAAGAAGGTTATGATAATGGTATTATGTGACTTTAAAAATTCTTTTAGAAATACACACTAAAGTAGTTACAGATGAAATACTAGACTATAATGTCTGGAACTTATTTCAAACTAATGGACTGGCAATAAGGGAGGTTTATAGGAAACAAGGCTGGTCATTGAAATGGTGATCCTATTCAATAGAATCTATTATACTAGTCTATTTGTATAAATTTTTCTATAACAATATTTTAAAATCAGCAACAGCTACATTTGAAGTTTAAAATAGAGTCAAATTTTCAATATGTCTTTTAGATTGGTTTCATAAAAATAAATTTAAAAGTTTAAGTATTTTAAAATACAAACCTTTATAGTACTTTATTTTCCAGGCTTTCTGATTTTCTATATGTTTTTTCCACTCATCAAATTCAGGAATACTATAGAAGGAAAGTTCCTGCTTATTTTTGCTTGCCTTAAATTAATTAAAAAAAAAATTAGTTTTTCGGCTACCCTTTAAGACAATAATATAAAAATATATTGGTGCAAAGAGTACCTTTACAATAGGAGTAATGAACTCTTCGAGAAAACCATGCTTCAGAAGTGATGGCCAATTGTGATGGATGAAATTAATAAGCAGGCCTTTTATGTGAGAACCATCTTGATCCTAAATAAATGTTAGTAAAGTAAAAAGTCCTATAATAATTTTATGTTACTTATATAATTTTTAAAATGTGAAGGCAAAAAACTCCAAATTTTAGAAATGCATTTTACAAAAGATACTAAGATGATCAATTTTTTCTTAATATGCAAATAAATAATATAGAAGTAATAGACTGAATCTGTCATTATAAAAATATATTATCATTTTATCTGTTTTATAGTTTCCCCAGATTTCACTAAAAGAATGATTTAAGGATGGAAAATGCATAAAATAAAACATAGTTATAATGCCACCTTAATAAGCGATGGTAGGAAAACCCATGGACTACAGATATTCACAAGTCTTCTCTTGATATAAAAATAGGAAAATTTCCGCTTAAAAATATGTATTAATAGCAGTTTTTTTAGTTGCAAGTTTTCTCTACAAATACTTTAGAGTGCATAAGAGAAAACAGCTGAATGCATTTGAAATTCTTCCTTTTTGATTTTCTTTCTTGATTACTGTCATTTTACTATTTAAGTCCTCCTAGTATTTGTGCATCCCAAATCACGCCATCATGTATAAATATTAACCATTATCATTAATCTTTCTTACTTGTTAATTCCATCATTTTGTTCCTACTTGTAGGTAGGATGCCATACTACCACACTGTATTATATTCTTCTCATATATATTGTATTTTAAAATAGTCTTAAATAATTCATAAGATTGTTACTCCCAAAATTAGGTAATACAAAATGTGCTTCATACAAATGTTTCAACTAAATGATGTAGGGTTTTTTTCTCTTCCTGATGTATAATCCCTTTTCGTTATACTATCTTGGGGCAAGTCTCATAAAACAAATATTAAAAGGAGACTCTGAAGAAGACATGAATTTCAAGTATGTGGTAACTTTAAAACCAACCTGATCAGTCATAATCATAATCTTCCCATAGCGTAACGTTTTCAGAGATTCTGCATCGTCGTAACTTTTCTTATATTGTAGACCAACTATTTTAATAATATTATTTATTTCTGCATTTTCCATGATCTGTTCAAAAAAGAAAGGCATTGAACGTATTATGAAGTGTTGAAATATACAAAAAAATGAGTCATAAATTACATTTAAAAATTTAACAAGTTTAGTAGTTATTAGGAATGTCATGTGAATATGTGTGTATATATATATATATATATATATATATATATATATATATATATATATATATATATATTACCTGTTTATGAGAAGCTTCCCGTACATTAAGAATTTTGCCCCTGAGTGGAAAAACTCCGTATCTGTCTCGTCCAATCACACCTAATCCAGACACAGCCAGTGATTTGGCAGAGTCTCCCTCAGTTAATATCAGTGTACACTCCAGGGAATGTTTGCCACCTGAGAGAAATTTAAAATTATACATAAATGAAGTCAGAAAATTAACATCAGAATGCTGACAGTGAAAGACTATAAAAGTTACTTTATATTATTGCTCAGTACAAATATTAAGTATATTTTATTGAATTCTTATCCCCTGAAAATTAGTAATATGTTGTGTATGCGATCATTTCAATAAAGTAAAATTATACTCTGAATGGAAAAATCATAGTCTAACCATATGTAGAAAATAAAAAATTTCTGTAACTAGGTAAAAGTGAAACTTAAATCAAAATCTTATTTAAAAGTATCAGTCTTACCAGCATCATTAGCATCATCCAGTTTGGGAATACCTTTGATTTTACTGTATTTTACTGATGAACATTTCTTATTCAGCTGAGTCTGAGCCTTAAATTTCACCCAGTTCAGGATACTTTCTACAATGCCACAATTAGAGGCCTAAAAATAAAAGAATAATGGTATACAAACAAGCTGAAAATGCATACATTAAGCTAAAATGTATAGGGACTAATGCAATACATGGAATCTGTGTGATTTTAAGGTGTCTTAGGACAAAACAATAACGGTAATAAGAATAATGCCACAAGCTAATCAATTTTTACTCAACTACAGTAAAACTAAAGCTCAAATATAAATACATGAAATACAATAACTTTTACTTATGAGAAACATTCTACTATAATCCGTAAGGAATATACATTGCTCTTGTTACAAATTAATTTTGTTAAAATTAATACAGCGAAAACAGATCCACACATGAATCTACCAGCTGGCAAAATCTAAATGTTCACATAGAGCTGATAACATTCAATACAAAATGTGTCACTATGACAAAAAGTATTAACATAAAAGGAACATTAGGATAACCTTGGTAACTTACGAATGGACTTTATTCTTTAAATAGCTTGGTAATAAAACATATTGTTTGATCTTTGCAGTGAATCAATCTGTGACAAGATGTCAACACAGACAGAAAATTTAAGAAAGTTAATAAGCATCTCCAACCGTAAAGTCCTAAAAGTTTTTTTTATCATCCTGAGTGATGTGATAATTAGGTGTATGAAATAGTTTTCTGGAATGTTTAAGACATAAACAAAAGAGGTGAACTATGTTGCCAAATTTAAACTTACTGCACCTAAAATGGAAAAGTATAAAATTTAAAATCAAATCACTTCAAAGAAGCAATTGTCATGAGGATACAAATTTGGGAAAGTATTAATATAGGGTAATTTATACTCAGAATTCATTAAGATTAGATCCAAAAGTAGAACCTAAAGTTCTTAAGTTAGAACCTAAAAAATAACTTTTGTTTTTGTTTCTGATAATCTACTTTTTGGAATTTGACAAATACGTTAGAGTTCTAGGGCAGTTATACAGCATTCCCCTACCAAAATTCCAAAAAGGAAAGGCTGTGATTGATTCCTTTTCATTATTTATTGTGCTCTCACCTTATTTTAGAGAAGGTAGCCTAAAAAATTATATGCAAAGCAAAATATTTTAAAACATGTAGAAAATAGTATATTTTGTTATGCATATGTTACCACAATTTTCTAAAATGTGTAAAGTTAAGAATCAGTAGATGAAGGTGAAATGAAAGTAGAAAAGATGAAAGAATCACATAAGGACCTGTACATTTGTTAGGAGAAATCTGACCTTCCCAATGGTCAATGCAAAGCTGAAAACGCAATTAGTTACATAATCCCCTACTTTAGTTCTTTGCAAAACAATTGCTTTAGGAAACATTAAAGTTTATCCTTTAAAGTTATCAAATTAAACATATTAGTTTACAGTGCAAGCATGCTTATACCCACAGTTAATATGATGAAAGAAACTAATCACAAATAAGTTAAATCAAGAAAACTACTTAATCAACTCTTAATAACAGCAATGAAAAGTAATACAAGTTTTACTCACTGCTTTAATAAATTTTTCTGACAGCTGGCATTTAGACCCAAAACTTTTGGGCTGCAGAGTCATGTTTTCCTTAGTCTGAGAATCAAAAGTTGGATTTTCAATAAGGCAATTAATAAAAACCCATATATGGTTTTTTACCTGTTGAAAACATACCAAAAAAGTCAACATCAGAGCTAATATTATTTAGTAATTCAGCACATACACAATGCATACATATGCTTCACATGCAATGTACCATGCATCCCTTACTTGAAATGGTTTCACTGATACACCAGCTTTGTTCTTTTTCTTAACTACTTCGATCAGTTTACCAACAACTTGATCTACCACATAATCCACGTGCCGTCCACCCTAAAGAAAAAAAAATATGAAATCTGAAATCTTGTATTAGTGAAAAAATAAAAATATAAAATCCGAAATTCTGTATTGTTAAAGTAGCAAAATACTTTGTCTTACAAACCCTGTTTTCTAAAAGAGTAATAGGAGTCTCAGCATCAGAGCTGGGATTTTAAAAAATAAGACATTTTGGCTACAGAGCCAATAAACCAACTGCTATGTTTGTTTGTTTTTTTCCTCACTTCAATTCTAACACTATTGAAGTGCTTTCAACACCAACAGCCTTAAATTTCACCCAGTTCAGGATTCTCTGATTCTCCAGACAACAAATGGATGTTCAACGATGTGATTCGATTTTGATACTAACTACCTGGAGTTAGCACAAGTACTTACGGTTGGTTAAGGGCTCAGTCCCACAGGACTGCCCACACTTCAGATGCCAGTCACAAGTCCTAGGCTTCCTGTACTTCTAACCAACCAGCTATTAATTGGGGGATTCCCATGAACCACTCCTCAGGATAGATAATTTGCTAGAACAGATCATAGAACTGTAGAACACAGTTCATTGACCAGTTTTTTTTTTTTTTTTTTTTTATATACGATCAGTGTTTCTATATACGATCCATCAACAACCGCCAAATGGAAGAGATGCATAAGGCACGGTATGGGGGAAAGGGTACACAAAACTCTATACCTTACCCAGACATGCCATCCTCTTAGACCTCAATGTATTCAGCAACCTAGGAGTTCTGTGAACTCCACTGCTCAGGGGTTTTTACGGAGCTTTATCACATAGCCATGATTGATTTTTAACTCAATCACCAGCCCCCTCTCTACTCCCCAGAGGGTGGGGAAGATGGGGCTGAAAGTTACAGAACAAGGAACTTATTATTGTAAATTTCATAAAATATAAATATGTTCAATTATAAACACAAATCATATAGACTTATTTCTCAATGACTGTTTAAGTAAATTTTAATACAGGAATTTCATAGAAAATAGGTTTTCATTTTCATAAGTCAATACTTATTTAACAAAAACAGATTTGGGTTTTTGAGGGGTTGTTGATACTTTATTTATCTTGTAGTTTTTAATGAAGCCCTATTCTACCACTGACTTGGAAAAAGAATTTGCATACTTACTTTTGTAGTCGCAATACTATTTACAAAGCTGATTTGCTGGAATCCTTTTTCACTCAATGTGAGACAAACATCCCACCTTTCATTTGCAAGTTCATGAATAACTTTCAGGGCCACCCCAGTTTCATCCAATTTGTCTTTCACATAAAGATCTACGTAACTTCGAAATCCATTTACCTATTAATTAAAAAAAAAAAAAATTAAGAATCTTACATTGGCAGCTCAAATAGGTGAAATGACATTAAATATGTATATTCCATTTCCTCTTATTTACAATAGTTCTAAATGCGCAGATCCAAACCTTAGTGGCATTTCCCAGATCTATTCCTTAACCCTTGACCTTTAAAAAAGAAATTTCTATGTGTACTTGGAAAAAAGAGGATGTGAAGGGATAGGTAAATTGGTATAAAGTATTTAAAAAATTTACATTTTTAAAATAAGGTACACTTCCAGTTTCAGTTCAGACATGTAATGAACTAGGGTGGAAAAAATCCTCTATCCTTACAAGAAAACAGGTGATCAGACAACAATTAATGGTTTTTTCATGAACCCATTGAAGAATTGAGATCACAGGATAGCCCGCCATCCTGAAGTCTGGAGAGAGACAAGTGTCTGTAGGAGACAACAAAACCTAAGCTTTTGTTTACCTGGGGCAGATATTTAATAAGCTAGTAGGAACATTAAACTAGAAATTTTGACTAACTGCTGCTAGAAGAGTGTATGCTAGTGTGAGTGGTGCATAAAGCTTCTAGGGGCTGTAGCCATAAGGAGTTCATTATACTCTTGCAGGTTTTTCCTCCAGAAAACCCACCAAATTCTCACAGGGAAGATCAGTGAGAATCTAGAGAAGGTTTCCCCTCTGCACTCCCATAGTACTGGCTGGGAAATGGAAACAGAAGTTGCTAGGAAATCCACCCAGTTCTATCTTCCTTACCAAAAACAACAAAAAAAAAGCTTATTCTGCAGGGCAGGTCGGGACCTCAAGGAAATAGGCTGAGAACACTGGTGGAATCCTGCTGCAGCTGGGGAAAGAAAACAGAGGGCAGAAAAAAAGTCTTTACCCATGGAGGAGGGGCATAAACTTGCAAAACTCAAACCCCCGAGATACAGGTTCACCATGCAATCCAAAGACTGGGTTGTAATCAGACATTAGAGATCATCTCCCCCACAATCTACCATCATGCTACTAAGCCTCCAGTAACAACAGTGGGTTTTAGCTGGAAGAGCTGCAAGAGAGACCATCTCTGAGGGGCAGCTCAAAAAGAAGGCCCTAAGCCAAGGAGAAAGACAGAAACAAGGAAGAATTTGGAAGTCTCTGGTATTCACAGCAAGAACAAACCTCAACACTAATAACTACAGCAAAAACAAACTTCAAATGCAGGTCACCTCCTGGGTAAATATAACATAAGACCCACACTAATCCCTGTTTATTTCAACATCTACTACCCTACAAACATATCTGGTTTTCCACAAAAAACTTACAGGGCATGCCAAAAGGCAAGAAAAAAAACAATCTGAAAAGATAAAGCAATCATCAGAAACCAACTAAGTATCTCACAGATGTTGTAACATGTATCAGATACAGTATTTTAAATAACTACAATTAATTAGCATGTTAAAGTATCTACTGGAAAATGAAGACAACATGCAACTTCACTAAAGAGATGAAACTATAAGAAATAATCAAATGGAAATGATAAAAATAAAAAAAAAAATAGAAGACACGAGGAATGCCTTTGACAGGCTCTTCAGGAAACCTGATCCAGAGACTGTGAAAAAGTAAATTTGAATAGAGGGGACAGAAGTTAAACTAATACAAAAAAAGAAGCAGAGTGAATAAAATAGACAAAGCATTCAAGAACTGGGGACAATATCAAATAAGATAACATATTTATAACTAATTCAAAAAGGAAAGGAAAGGAAAGAACAAGACAGACTAATTATTTGAACAAACAATGGCCAAATGTATCAATAATCACTTTAAATGTTAATCATCTAAACATACCAGTAAAAGATTCCAGACAAGCTTTAATACTCTCGTATTAAAGCTCAGCAATACTCTCTCTATAGAATAACATAGTATTAAAACTATTTTAGGGAACACTTACAGGCAATTTCTTTCCATTAAACATGACCTTGACCCCTTTACATGAACCAGCCAAATCATATGCCCTCCTGGTCATGAGGGCCACAATATCCTTGTCAAGTTTTTCCATCTTAAATTTGGACAGATCTGGTTGGAATGTTATGCATGTGTAATCTTCACCATCAAAATGTTTAATTTTGGCTTCAGAAGTCTTCATCATATTATTCATCCATGTCTTCAAAAGAAAAAAAATTCAAATATTTCTATAATGCTTCCACATTTCATGACATATAAAGACTCCACTCATTAAATATATTCATTTACCAAAACGATATCAATTTTCCAAATTCACAACAAACCAAACAAATCCTTAGTAATATTACAGACAAAAAAAACAGTAAATACAGTCACCCTTTGTGTAGTCACAGGTTCTACACTTGCAAATTCGACCAAATGCAGCTTAAAAATATTTGTGGAAAAAAACAAAAAACCAAAAAATACAAGTGTTTAAAATACAGTATAACTTTTTACATGGTATTTACATTGTATCAGGTATTACAAGTAGTCTAGAGATGATTTAAAGTACATGGGAAGATGTGCATGGGTTATATGCAAATACTACCCCTTTTTATATAAAAGACCCCATCCTCCTCTGATTTTGCTGCAGGAAGGGGATCCCAGAACTAATCCTCCTGAGGGACAACTGTACTACTGTGATAATAATCTCATGTTAAAAATAAACTGAACTGCACAACTTTATAAACTGTCACCAAAACCTTTCAAATTCTTCAACATGACCATATAGACTTTCACAAAAATAAACATGCGTGATGATTTTCCTGACAAAATTAATTTAGCTTTCTTCAACAACAGGTTGTTGGAGAGCAATAAAGAAAATTAAAAATAAAGATAAAAATTATTTTAGCTTATATAAAATTTCAGATCATTTTCATAGACCTGCAAGAATAACGTAAAATTCTGAAATATAAATTTGATGATTCATTGAGGAATTTTTCAAACACTAAGTGGTTGCGTGTATGTAAGTCTGTGAGGTTCAGGACATTTTCACGAATGCTTAACTAAGTTAAATAAAGTCTGTTAAATAAACCATTTTGTTTTAAAGGAATGGCAGAGGAATAGGCTTATATTAAATCTCCCAGGCATTCTGATGTCTCTTTACTCTGATGACTTGAATAATGCTTTTTTAAAAAAATGAAGTTATATAGGCATCACTGCAATTTACCTAAGGTTCTACTATCTCAACAAAATAACAAACCATTACTTTTAAAAAAGAAATAGATGTGTTTCTAGCATACCTGCTTAAAACTGTGTTTATATTCTTTGCAAGCTGTTTCTACTGTAAACTTTGTACTGAAAATATTACAAAGTTTTGCACCATAACCATTACGACCACCTGTAAGAAAAATTCAATGTGAAAGGTTTAGTAAAAATGTTTTTAATGGAACTTTGTTAATTCACTACCATAGGGCAAGTCTGTTGCAAAACAGTTCCACTAACTGCATTATCAATCACCGACTGAAAATTCCAGAGTATATTTAGATTTTTTTCATTTAAAGAAAGATACAATATAAGATTTAGCACATATAGTAGTGTAATTAAAATGGGTATTTTGTATATTTACCAAAGTCTTTACAATTTCAAAAACGTTAAGCTTTGTATCTTTCATGATCCAGTAAATCTCTGTATGAAATCTGAACTTTCTATCAAAGTTGCTTCTCTATTACAAAATTTTAAATCTATATCATTTCCCAGAGCCTTGGTTTAAAAAAAAAAAAAAAAAAAAAAAACTATCAACCTATGTGGGCAACATAAATAAGTATGAAAATATATGGTTTTGGTTAAAGCACTTTCAACTCTATTTACAGAGTCTAAATTTTCAATCCTGACCTTCTTAAGGAAAACAGCTTAAAAGTAAATACCAAAAGATACAGTGCTTATGTAATAACCAATTTATATATATATAGACATTATACCAGTTCTATCTAAATCAAAACCCAAACTGTTAGCCAAGTTAAACTTCCAGCTCTTCTCACATAAAGTCAATGTACTATCAGACATAAGGTTTTTAAGTGTCACTTAGACTATTATTAAGACAATATTTATACATGATAGTTTATAAATATTAATTCTGAAAATGATTTTCTCACACCAAAACTGCACAGATTTCCTTAGTAAGTTACATGTTTTATATTAAGGAAATAGTATTTTTCAACCAAAATTCCATTCAGACTTTACCTGTAACTTTTTTCTCATCATCATCATAGTTACTGGATGTTAAAAGCTGTCCAAAAATTAAAGCAGGAACATAAACTTTCTCTACCTTGTGTTCTACTACTGGAATGCCTTTCCCATTATTCCAAATGCTTATAATGTTAGATTCACTGTAAAAAAAAAAAATAACAAAACAAACAAAAAAACAAGTAAAATTTAGAGCTTAAAATAGTAAACATAAATTAATTCATTAAAAGGTAATCTAGACTGTAATCCCAGCACTTTGGGAGGCCGAGGCGGGTGGATCACGAGGTCAAGAGATCGAGACCATCCTGGTCAACATGGTGAAACCCCGTCTCTACTAAAAATACAAAAATTAGCTGGGCATGGTGGCACGTGTCTGTAGTCCCAGCTACTCGGGAGGCTGAGGCAGGAGAATTGCTTGAACTCAGGAGGCAGATGTTGCGGTGAGCCGAGATCGCGCCATTGCACTCCAGCCTGGGTAACAAGAGCGAGACTCCGTCTCAAAAAAAAAAAGGTAATCTAGAATAAATCTTAATGATTATAAGCAAGATACAAGTCATTATCAATTGGAAGACATTGATTCATCTCTCAAGAATACACTTGCTGAGGACAAACATTTCTTTCCCTGAGTCATAACTAACTAATAAAGGAGGATTATGAAGGAAATAAAGGCAAGGAACGGAAAATTACACATCTTAAGCACCCCAAGATGACAAAAAATGCAACATATTTAAGAGAAAACCTTGAGAAAAGGTTTCACCATGTTTAGCACATGGTGCTGTAATTAAGATAGACATTTTCTAAGTTAATTATCTTCATCACAATTTCAAAAAAAAAAAATCCATGTTTGGCATCCTCACCATTCTCTAAGTCCATATGAGTATGAAATTGGAACTTGCTATCAAAAAAAAAATTTTTCAATCTATATCATTTCTCAGATCTGGTATTTCTGTAATCTCTAAACAATTATTCAGAATTCTATAACCTTGCTCCATTGATAATCTTCAATAAAAATTAGGAATGAGAATATTGTGTTTAATAGTTTGCAAATAAAGTTTCAAAAATAATTAGAGCTGAAAAAAACATCAAAAATCTAAATATCCAATACTTACCAGTTGGAAAGAGGTTAAATAAATTATGACACATCAACATAATAAAATACTTGCAAATAGTTAAAAAGAATTAAGTGGATCTATGTAATTTAATAAGGAAGGCTGTCTATACTATGTTGAATAAAAAGAAAGACATAAACCGGGTGTGGTGGCTCATGCCTGTAATTCCATCGCTTTGGGAGGCTGAGGCAGGCAGATCATGAGGTCAGGAGATTGAGATGGTGAAACCCTATCTCTACTGAAAATACAAAAAATTAGTCAGGTGTGGTAGCACGAGCTTGTAGTCCCAGCTACTTGGGAGGCTGAGGCAGGAGAATCGCTTGAATCTGGGAGGTGGAGGTTGCAATGAGCCAAGATTGCATTACTACACTCCAATCCAGCCTGGGTGACAGAGCGAGACTCCCTCGAGAGATCGAGGGAGAGAGAGAGAGAAAAAAAAAAAAATAGTATATATACTATGATTCCATTTGTTAAAACAAGAAATGTCTACATATATATTTTAGCATGAGTATACAATATTTTTTGAAAGCTACAAAGTTTCAACTCTAAAGAATACTTTGGGAGGCCGAGGCGGGCGGATCACGAGGTCAAGAGATCGGGACCATCCCGGCCAACATGGTGTGAAACCCCGTCTCTACTAAAAATACAAAAAAATTAGCTGGGCATGGTGGCACGCGCCTGTAGTCCCAGCTACTCGGGAGGAGGCTGAGGCAGGAGAATTGCTTGAACCCGGGCGGCGGAGGTTGCAGTGAGCCGAGGTTGCGCCACTGCACTCCAGCCTGGCGCCTGGTGACAGAGTGAGACTCTGTCTCCAAAAAAAAAAAAAAAATATTTAAGCTAGAGGAATATTTTGAACTCTGGTTAATACGCTTTCCACATTTTTTCTTTTTTTTGGAGACAGAATCTTACTCTGTCGCCCAGGTTAGAGTGCAGTGGCACGATCTCAGCTCACTACAACCTCTGCCTCCTGGGTTCCAGTAATTCTCCTGCCTCAGCCTCCCCAGTAGCTGGGATTACAGTGCGCGCCACCATGATCAGCTTTTTTGTATTTTTAGTAGAGATGGGGTTTCACCATGTTGGTCAGGCTGGTCTTGAACTCTTGACCTTGTGATCCACCCACCTCTGCTTCCCAAAGTGCTAGCATTACAGGCGTGAGCCACTGTGCCCAGCCTCCACGTTTATTTTTAATCAGATAGACATCCACAAATAAATTGTTTCAATACTGTTATATTATTTAATAAGTGTTAAGCTCCCTTGTAAGAAATTACTGTAAATTCTCTAACTTCTAGATGAACTGTCCAAATTCTGCAAGGCATGCCTTGTATTTAAAAGTCTTTTCTTATGGTTTTACAACCATGACTTTTTCCTTAAATTTTATCCCTCCATCACAGAATACTATAGGGGAAAAAAGAGTAAGGGCTAGGCTGCACTATATATCCTACACTCTTTGCCCATTCGCTATTAAAATTTAACCTCTCCTCCACACAAGAAGTTTATGTGCACAAATGTACAAAGAAAAATAAAAATCTGCTATACAAAAATGTTAAAAAGAATGAAACTCAAAGGACACAAAAATGGACAGCAGAGAAAACTAGATCAATTGGATAAACAGTGCAACAGCTCTTTTTCTCATTTAAATTCAGCTTTAAAACGACAACTTACTGAAGCAAAAACTGCACCCCTGAAATAACATTTATTTTAATCCAAATAACACTAATTCTATAGTATATGTGGTTAAAAAAATGATTATGGGACAAAATTCACAAGACACAACATGTTATAGTTAAAATTCAGAAAATAAAATATATGAATTAGCAAACTCTCACAAAATGCCTGCCTATTGCCAATTTTATAAATATATGAAATTCAATTAAAAGCAAGAGAAAGATTCAATTGCTCACCAATGATTCTTAAATAACAAAACAAGTAAGAAAGGAGGGGTGAGAAAATATACTACCATCACCTTTTCTTCCTGGAATAGCTAAGGATTTTTGTTTATATTGAAATAAAATAATTTTCTAGCAGAAGCAGTTAAAATGAGGCGGGATACACACACACACACAAAAAGTTGATACCTGAGTGCCATTAAGAAGCAAATAAACTTATATTTTCCCTCACTCTTATGCCTACACAAAAATGTTCATTAGAAACAGAGTATAAAATGGAGCGATAAAGGCACTAGAATTACTAGACTTAATAGAATTATTATTTGTATAAAATCTGTAATGAACTGAAAAGTAAAATAAACTAAGAACCCTTATCCAGTCTACAGAGTTGTCTTACAGGTCACTTCTTTGTCGTCCTTTTTTTCTTTCTTTGAGACAGGGTCTCACTCTGTCGCCCAGGCTGGAGCGCAGTGGCACAATCATGCCTCACTGCAGCCTAACCTCCTAGGCTCAAGCAATTCTCCCACCTCAGCCTCCTGAGTAGCTGGAACTACAAGCTCGTGCCACCATGCCCAGTTGATTTCTGTTTTGTTTTGTTTTTTTTTTTTGTAGAAACAGGTTTTCACCATGTGGCCCAGACTGGCCTCGAACTCCTGGGCTCAAGGGATCCGCCTGCCTCAGCCTCCTAAAGTGCCAGAATTACAGTAGTGAGCAGCTGTACTTAGCTTAGCTCACTTCTTTATCACTTTGTTAAGATGACAGTTTTTTAAATTTAATCTTATTGGATTAATGTAGCTAAAATAATTGGATTAATATGGCTAGAACCACATAAAAGAACTAAACAACTGCAATTATATTCATCAAGAATGTACTTAAGGAAGGTCCTTTCTTCCTTAGTTTTCAATTAGAATTGTTCAATTTTGAAAAAAATTCAAAGATATCAAACATTCAGTGTCTATTATTCCTTACTCTCCTAAAACATAATAAATCAAGAGAGATCTGTTTTTTAACTGACAATTGCCTAAATAAGAAAAGGAATTTTAACAGTCAAACTTTTATTGAAACCATCTTAAACTTTGTATAAGTTATAACTTATTAATGTCTTATGCCTTATCATATAAATTCTCAAGAATGCAGTCATTATAAAAATAATTCAAATTTTTTTTAAAAAGGGAACGGAGAAGAAAAATAAAGAATTTCAACCACATAGTTATATGGTAACATTTTCATATAAAATATAGTTAACTTTATGGTATAACCAAATACAAATTATAGTTTTACACTACTAATCTTAACTATACCATGTGAAATTAGATTATTAATAGTAAAATTGTACCTGAATCATTAGATTTTTATGTTTACTAGCGAAAAATCTTAAAATCATGCTAAATTACTAATGAAATTACAAAGAATAGATGTAATACTATACAAAAGAAATGCTAGTTAAAACAGGATAAGCATAACAGCTATGTTTCTGATTTAACACTACTAGTTTTTATATACCTTCATCCTATGAAAAAATAAATAAATTTATAAATAAAAGTCACCACAGTGATATAATTAGCTAAAGACCTGGTTATACCCGTAGTACCTAATTTATTAAATTATGTCATAAATAATGGAAAACTCCAAACATCAGTCATGAAAAGTAGATTTAAAGCATAATGTAACTGGAAACACACCAATGGCCCTTAGCCTTGAGTCCCAAAGTAAAGGTAAGAAAAGATAAAGTGATTAACAGCTGAAATAGTATATAGAGCATCAAAGAAAAACGGCCTCCATGAGCCCCGATAGCGAAGTTCTTTGGAAGAAAGGACAATAAATGACACAGAAAAGGCAAAAATAACAGTCTCAAACAGATAAACAAAATGGTACTACCCATACACTTTATTTGAGGAGTATTCATAAATTGGGGACTATCTGAATAAAACTTAGCATACAAAAATTAAACTTTAAATATACTTACGGATCAATAGAAACTTTAATACAAGTCATGTTCTTATCCCTCTGTTTATTGTCAGCAGCATTAACTACAAAATTAAACATCTCAGTGAGTAATATACAACATTACATAAATAAATACATGGACACAACTATATGGGTATCACTGCTTAATATAAACATCTACATATGGTAATAGTTAATAAAATTACTATTAACTTCTCATACAATCTTATTTTCCAAATAATATTCCTAAATTGTATTATCACACCAAATTACTGTTATGTTTTCCACCACAAAAAAAGAGGAGGAAATGTTTTAGTGATACATATAAATCAAAACAAATTAAGTAAAAACAAACATCTGCACTTTACAACATCCAAATCCAGGTCTAAAAGTAAACACTTTTGTTTAATTATATTTTATCTTGGTAACAAGCAATTGCACTCTATTGATCTCTTTCAATAAACTAGTAACTTTATAGGCATATTGAACAGAAACCAGTTATTTCTCAGTTACAAAGAAAAAGTCTTTAACACCCTTAGAAATCAAAATTCTGTATCGCAGGCACCATAGCTGGCAATAGAAATATTTTTGCATTCATTAACCACTGCTTCAAGGAAGTTTAAACACAATCATAGAAGAAACATGCTCCTGACAAACACTTATAATAAATGTAAAACAGTAAAATTATAGTTTGGAGGCAAGAGTAAAGGTATAAAATGTAACCCAGTTTTAACCTCTTACTTCTTCACCAAATACCAACGAAAGAAGCTCTGAGAGACCCATACAACTGCACTAAGAAACTTCAAGTTGCACTGATGAAGTGGTGGAGAAAGAGAATTTCTAGAGTGTCCTTGGTTAAAATATTTCCAAAGTACATGCATTCCCTAGGAGTCAACTAGGCATTCACTTAATTTAATTAATCATGTGATCTGGAGAAGACAGAGATCATTTAGAGCAATGGTTACTAAACTTGGCTGTCCAACAGAAATATCTGCTTTGTTGGTGAAAAACTTATTTACATGTCCCACCAACTCAATGAATCTGCAAAATCAGTCCCTTTCATCTCCATATTCAAGATGTCCCCCGGGTAATTATGACGCTAGCAAATCCCAGATGACTAGACATACAGGAGTACAGACCAACTGTGGTATTACAAATACAACACATTCAATTCATAGACAAAAAAAATGAAACAAAGATGAACCAGAAATATTAAAACATTACAGATCATGGTATAAATTTTCTGAAGATCATTTTTATTCAGAAAAATAAAAGCCAGAAATACATCTTTAAAATTTATATTGGCTAAGTCTGGCTTTATATATAAAGGGACATTATGACGATACTAATAGAAACATGCATTAAATCCTAAGCAAGTACTCACCCAAAATTTCATCAAAGATCTTATATAAACCTGGCACAAAGGTAACCTCTCTGCAATTCATTCCTACATCTTCATCATACACCCACATTAACTGCATTGAAAAATTCAAAAATACTTTACTCAATAAATCCTTAACATCAATTTGTCATAGTATAATCCACATCCTGTCATTTACTCTATATAGATACTTAGATCTGCAAAGTAGAAAAACATGTAACTTCAGAAATAGTCAACTTCACTATTCATATTAACCTCAATATTGAGAAATTGTGCATTTCGTATCAACTTTGTATTATTATAGTCAGTTTTAATATAAGATATCAAGAATTATTTGAAAAAGTATTATAGTTCAAAAAATAAAAACATCTTACATTAACTCCATGTTTCATATTTGTTTTATAATACAGGGAACACAGTAACATAATGCAAACAAGCAAGACTCTGGAGTCAGATCTACTTTGAATCCCAGTTCTTACTAATTGAAAGATATGAGCAAGTTACTTAAATTTATTAAGCTTCCCTTTCTTCATTTTTAGAGATAAAAGAACTTACTTCCCAAAACTATTAGGATCAAATGAGATAAAATATGTAAGCCAAGTTCATAGTAAGCATTAAACAATAGTCAGTGTATATGTACAAATTTTGCAAGGTACTACCATTAACATTAATGACAATATGAAGTTAAAGACTTACAAGGCTGGGCACGGTGGCTCACACCTGTAATCCTAGCACTTTGGGAAGCCAAGGTGGGCAGATCACCTGAGGTCGGGAGTTCAAGACCAGCCTGGCCAACATGGCAAAACCCCAACTTTACTAAAATTACAAAAATTAGCCCAGCATGGTGGCACATACCTGTAATCCCTGCTACTCAGGAGGCTAAGGCAGGAGAATCACTTGAACCCAGGAGGCAGAGGTTGCAGTGAGCCAAGATCGAGCCACTGCACTCCAGCCTGGGTGACACAGTGAGACACTATCGGGGGTGGGGTGGGGGAGAGTTGTAACAAAAGTTTGTATGGCATCATTTTACTCTATACTTCTTTCTTCTGATGGTTTTTATCCCCAGAAAGAAATGAATACATTTCTACCAGATATTTCACCCTACTCTGCTCACAACTATAGACACATGAAACTACAGATTTGCAAAGCAAATAATTATAATAGTTTTATCAATATATTAAAAAGTAGATATCGATGCACATCTCCTAATTTCAATTCTAGCAATAATTACCTGTGTCAATGGCTCCACTGATCCAATATATGTATCAGGACGAAGAAGAATGTGTTCAAGTTGTGTCTTCTTCTGATACACTCTCTCAACAGACAACTTCTTTGAAGAATCATTTTTGTTGGCAGTTTCTGACTCTTCTTTTTTTGCAGCATTGTTCTGATCAAAAAGAGTCTAAAATTAACCAAAAAATCAAATTTAAAAAACCTACCAAGCGGTAAACAATGAGTAACGGACACATGACACGGGTTTTCTTTTTTAATGGCAAAATTATCTTTCAGATGCACCGATTTTTTTTTAATTATTTATTCATTTATTTATTTATTTTTGAGACAGAGTCTCACTGTCATCAGGTGTAGTGGCACAATCTCAGCTCACTGCAACCTCCGCCTCCCAGGTTCAGCGATTCTCCTGCCTCAGCCTCCCAAGTAGCTGGGACTACAGGCACACACCATCACACCCACCTAATTTTTTTGTATTTTTAGTAGAGATGGGGTTTCCCTATGTTAGCCAGGATGATCTCAATCTCTTGGCCTCGTGATCCGCCCACCCTGCCCTCCCAAACTGCTGGGATTACAGGCATGAGCCACTACGCGTCCAGCCTGATTTTTTAAATCCTAAAGAAAACACAGGTCTATTTACTGATAGCCTGGCTCTTATTATACAACATGAACCTGTAGTTTTGACTGAGGCCAAAACGTGGGTATAGTCACCAGCATCACTAGAGCAGCCTCTAGCTATTCAATCCAAAAATATAAACATTTCCCAATTCTATAAGATATCAAGGTTTTTTTTGTTACTTGTTTTTTGCTTTTCTTGAGACAGAGTGTTACTCTGTCACCCAGGCTGCAGAGCAGTTGCGTAGTCTTGGCTAACTACAGCCTCTGCCTCCAGGTTTCAAGTGATTCTCCTGCCTCAGCTTCCTGAGTTGCTGGGATTACAGATGCACACCACCATGCACAGCTAAATTTTTTTTTATTTTTCGTAGACACAGGTTTCATCATGCTGGCCAGGCTGGTCTCGAACTCCTGGCCTCAAGTTGTCAGTCTGCCTTGGCCTTCCAAAGTGCTGGGATTACAGGCGTGAGCCACCATGCCTGGCCTCAAATTCATTTTTGGGGTCCTCAAAACCTCCCAAGAAATTTGAGTTCTGGTCAGGTTACAGAAGCACAATGACTGAACCTGACTGGGTGCAGGGGTCTCAAAAGCTTTCAGATGTAAGTTACCCACCATTAAGCTACTGAAGACTATAGTAAAGGATGAACAAAAATGACCTATGCAAAATATTAACCTATGTAGTTAATAAACCCTAATATGACTGAAAATATAAAGGTTTATAAAATCCTCAAATTTCACATATTTGTAGATCATGCCAATAATTCCTGACATATCAGCTCTGGGCACCCAATACTGATCCCAGTTTCTCTACCAGTTTCAAGGAGGCACAGGGTGGTGATCTTAACACTAAACATTCCTACAGCAGATGAGGATGTCAAATCAGATTTCTAAGGTCTGCAAATTTCTTTATCTTCGTAACAGCAGCAGAGAAGATACTTCTCTCCTTCTAGGATTCCTTAATGCTGACAAATATGACATCCCACTGAAAAGACATTATGATTGCTTATTTCTTCAGAGTCAAAAAATAACTCAAAAGACACAATGAAAACTGAAATATCTTCCTAGGCCTTCAAATTTTAGAAATTAAAAAAACAAAATATAGACAATAGAAGACAGAGATTTTGTGCATTTTAACAAGCAGTATGCAAAGTCAATTCAAGTCCTAGATGTAAACATCCCATCATCTTTAAAGTTTTTATTTTTAAAAACTGTATCATCAAATATGTTTAAAAATCAAAATACATGACCTCTGAGAAGTCTAAACCAAGAATTTAATATACCCTAAGGAAACTCAAACATTAATTACACCTTCCCAATGCAGTAGTTTTATATAAAATTAAAGATTTAATAATATTTCCAAATGAGTATTAAAAATAACTCATTTTACTAGATTTTAAACTATATTCTTATACATTCCTACATTTATAAGTTTATCATTAACACTGCTCAAAGTCAATTAAAAATAGCTTTGGGTAAAAGAAAATAATTCTGTTTCACAAAGTTTTCACATTTTACTTCTGCAAAAGTTAGATGATAAACTAGCTGGCCAGAAAGATGTACTTTATTTCACCAGATAGTCTTCAAATTTCTAATCATATTCTTTGCTTTATATGAAGAAATAGTTGATTAATAGAAATGAATTTATGTTTAAGGGCAAGGCGTGGTGACGTTAACTTACAGAAATGATTCTAACAAAATCATAACTGATTTTTTAATGGAGGCTGAAAATACTTAGAACAAAGATCATAATCAATAAAATCACACTCTAAAAAAGTACTCAAAGAAGACAGATGCTATAGAATTGAAGGTAGGTAACATTTTACCATTAACTTGGAACTGCAATTCTAAGTTTGCAATTATTGACACAAAGGTTGGGGACACATGAAAACCATACAAGTAAAAGCTTTTCTATTCCAGGCTACTCTTCCAAAACCAAACACATCACAAAGAAGGTATTTTCAAGATTAGACTCAACCAGAGGATCATGTCTATCTAATCTGTATGAACTAAAGTGAACCAAAAAGTACACAGGGATAAAAAACTGGAGTAAAACTTTACCTCATGCTTTCTTCAAGAACTTACAACTTTTTCCATACTTCCTTACTTATGATCGCCACCTCCTCCTTCCTGCATCTCTTCCGAAATGGATATATTAGAAAAAAATGTTTGAAAGCTTGAACCCACCAAATCCCTTGCCATTCTTGCTAACGTAATGTCTAAAAAACCAGATAACATGTGAGTGTGGTCAGCCAGACAGCAAAATAAGAAACCCCAGGCCTTTCTTTCCCCATGAAGATGTGGATTCAACAACAACATACAATCCAATTGCCTTTGTGATAAATTCAGAAACCACTTAAGAGGTTCCTGCACCCCAGGTGAGTATAAAATAGTATCAAAGCTCATGATCTCCTCCCTCCCATCCGCCTCAACAACGCAAGACTGAGAAAAAACAACTTTTCACCTTCTCCCTAGGGAGGAGCAAAAGAGGAATATACCTCCAATGGAATGTCTGGAGGCAGTGCTACCCTAGAAACTTCTTGACGGAATCTAAGTACTGACAGGAATAGGGTGCCAGGTTGAGGGCCATTGAGAACAAAGGCAATCAACATGCTTTGGTTTAGCATCAGACCCTGCAGTATCAGAAACAGACACAAGGTGGAGCTCCAGTACTGTGGTTTACTGCGGCATGCGCGAGGCCACAGTATGGCGCGCGCACACACACACACACCAGGGAGAGCTCCTGAGTGGTAGACAGAGACAAACCTCTTCAATTAAGAAATTAACTGCACGACCCCAAGGAGGATGCATTGCCATAAAAGATTTGTGAGGTTTCAGGATTCTCTAGTTAGATTAACTGGACGAAAAAAGTCCTCCCAGTATGAAACCAGACTGCAAAGACTGGAGAGTTAGCTAATCTTTCAAATGCCAAAGCCCTAATAGAAAACGACAATACAAAGAAACAGGAAAATATAGCCTATTCAATGCAAAAAACTTAATTGCAGCCAGGTGCAGTGGTTCACACCTGTAATCCCAGCAATTTGGGAGGCTTAGGCAGGCAGATTCCTTGAGCCCAGAGCTCAAAACCAGTCTGAGCAACATGGCCAAACCTTACCTCTACCAAAACAAAACAAAACAAAACAAAAAATTAGCCAGGTGTGGTTGTGCATACTTGTAGTCCCAGCTACTTGGGAAGCTGAGATGGGAGGATAGCCTGAGCCCAGAAGGTCAGGGCTGCAGTGAGCCATAAGCACACCACTGCACTCCAGTCTGGGTCACAGAGCAAGAGCCTGTCTCAAAAAAGTAATAATAAATCACCACAAATCGACCCTAAAGAAGTGGAAATGTATTGTCATACAAAGAATTCAAAATAACTGTCATAAGGATGCTTAATGAAATGAGTACAGATGGGCACACAAAAACTCAGTATAACAATGCATAAACAAAAGGAAAAAAATCAACAAAGATAAAAATTATGATGAAGTAGCAAACAATATTTCTGGAACTGAAGCATACAATAAATTAATTGAAAATACACTGAAGGAACCTAACAGTAGACTTCAACAGGCAGAATTTTTTTAAATCAGCAAATCTGAAGCTAAGACTTTCAAAACTACCAAAGGAAAGAAGCAAAAAGGCAAAAGAATGAATAAAAACAAAAGAGCTTAAAGGACTTATGGGCCACTATCAATCAGAACAACATATACATCATGTAAGTCTCAAAGGAAAACAAAGGGAGAAATGGTCAAAGATGGACATACAAATTAACAAAGCTCAAAGAACTCCAACAAAGATAAATCTAAAGAGAACCACACGAAGACACATCATAATTATGCTGTTGAAAGTCATAGACAAAGAGAATCTTGAAAGCAGCAACAAAAAAGTCAATCATCAGGAACAAAGGAGTTTCTGTTAGATTACTAGCCAATATATCAGCAGAAACCTTGCAAGTTAGAAGGGATTAGAAGAACATATCCAAAGTGCTGGAAAAAAAAATACTGCCAACCAAGAACATTGTATCTAGCTAAAGTGCCCCTCAAAAATGAAGTAAAAATTAAAACTTTCTCAGATAAACAAATGCTGAGATAGTTCGTCACCACTAGGTTTGCCCAAGAAATGATAAAGGGAGTCCCTCAAGTTAAAGCAAAGGACAAAAAATAGCAACACAGAAACACAAAATTATGTAACTCCCTGGTAAAGTCCAAGGGGACTTGAAAAAGTTCTTGAAAGATAGAATTAAAAGATAAAAATAAAAAATAGAAATTTCTCAACAAAAGCTCCATAAAGGTCAAGACAATTTTGTAAGTTATGACATCAGCCAATTAGTTACTCTCTAAGGAACTAAGGGTCTTGGGAATTTAACCATGTCAATGCAGTCTTTTTACATTATCAACTGAAAAAAATAGGTGCCTTTTAAAGATTTAAGACTAAACAAAAAAAGTCAGAAGGAGCAAAATCAGGACTATAAGATGGATGCCTATTTCTCATCAAAATGCTCATAACATTGCTCTTGCTTGATTAAAGGAATGAGCAGGAGTACTGTCATGATGGAGAAAGACTCTGGTGAAGCTTTCCTGGGCATTTTTCTGCTAAAACTTCACCTAACTTTCTCAAAACACTCTCATAATAAGCAGATGTTATCATTCTTTGGCCCTTCAGAAAGTGAACAAGTAAAATGCCTCAAGCATCCTGAGAAACTATTGCCAAGACTTTTGCTCTTGACCTGTCTACTTTTGCTTTGATCAGACCACTTCCACCTCTTAGTAGCCACTGCTTTGATTTGTCTTCAGGATTATGCTGGTAAAGTCCTGCTTCATCTCCTATTACAATTCTTTGAAGAAATGTGTCAGGATCTTGATTCCACTTGTATAAAATTCCCATTAAAAGTTTTCCTCTTGTCTGCAGCTGACGTAGGCACAATGGTTTTGGCACCCATTGAGTGAAAACTCTCAATTTTTAATTTTTCATAAAGAACTGTGTAAGCTGAACCAACTGTGACATCTATGGTGTTGGCTATATTGTTTCTGCTGTTAATCACTGGTCTTCTTCAATAAGGGCATGAACATAATTTTTTCCTCACAAATTGATATAGATGGTCTGCTGCTGCAGGCTTCATCTTTATCATCTCATCTCTTCTTAAAACAAGTTATCCATTTGTAAACCTCTCATTTATATGGGGCATTGGCCCTTAAGCATCAACGATTCCACACCATTCTTCCATCCAAGCTTCACCATAAACTTGATAGTTGTTCTTGCTTCAATTTTAGCAGAATTCATATTGCTCTGATAGGGGATCTTTTCCAACTGATGTCTTATCCTTCCTAGTACCTCAAACTAGATTTTGTTCAGACATGTTATAATAAGTTAGTATGAGTTTATTTTGTTACAAAAAAATTTTGAAATCCATGCATAGTATTCTCATAAGACACATTTTCCATGAACTTTTTGAAGACTATTTGTATACAGACAAATAGGACATCTTCTAGTATTGTAATATAGGTGTGTAGATCACTTTTAAATATGGTATAGAAATTTTTTAAGCATTAAAAAAATAATCCTATGTATTGGAACCAGATTATTTTCTGAATGCAAAAAAGAAAAGAAGAAAAAAAAGAAATAATTTTAAATCTGTGTTAAAATATACACAACATAAAAAGAGGTAAAGCATGCCACCAAAAACAAAGCAGAGGAGGGCAGAGGTAAAATTAGAGTTTGCATATGTGATTGAAGTTATTAAACTTTATTTTTGTCACCTGAAGTTATGTAATTGCAAGGTAAAGTCAAGGAAAATATGTGTAGAATACACACAAAGAGAAACTGGAAGAAAATCAAAACATGTCACTACAAAAAACAATCAATGAAACACAAAAGGGGGCAGCAAGGGAGGAAAGATAGACAAAAAAGCTGTAAGACATATGTAAAACAATAATCAAAATGTCAGTAATTAATCCATGTCAATAATTATTTTAAATGAAAATGGGGCCAGGCACAGTGGCTCACATCTTTGATTCAAGCATTTTGGGAGACCAAGGTGGGCAGATGATTTGAAGTCAAGAGTTTGAGACCAGCCTGGCTAATATGGCAAAACCCCATCTCTACTAAAAAGACAAAAATTAGCTGGGCATTGTGGCAGACACCTGAAATCCCAGCTACTTGGCAGCCTACGGAAGAAGAAGCACTTGAGGCTGAGGCAGAGGTTGCAGTAAGCCAAGATCGTGCCACTGTACTCCAGCCTGGACAAGAGAGCGAGACTCTGTCTCAAAAAAAAAAAAAAAAAAAATGGATTAAGTGCCCCAAATAAAAGACACAGATTGGCCCATGGAATAAAAACCAAGATCCAACTATAGGTTGTTTACAAGAGACCTCCTTCCAATGCAAAGATGCACAAAGGCTATAAATAAAAGGATGGAAAAAGATTCTTCATGAAACTGGAATCTGAAGAGAGTGACTGTACTTACATCAGACAACACAGACTTTAAGAAAAAAACTGTCAAAAGAGAGTAGGACATTATATAATGATAAAAGGGTCACTTCACCAATGAGATACACACAGTTCCCAAATTTATGATGCAAACACTGACAGAAGTAAAGGCAGAGAGAGAGAGAGCAACACAGTAATAGCAGGAGACTTTAGTAGCCCACTTTCAGTTATGGATAGAACAACCAGACAGAAGATCAATAAAGACACAAAGAACTTGAACATCACTATAGAATATTGGATCTAACTGAAATACGCAGAACACTCAAACAACAGCAGAATACACATTCTTTTCAGTTGCACATGGAACATTCTCCAACATATACCACATGTTACGTGATAAAACAAGTCTTAACAAATGTAAGAAGACAAATCATATAAGGTATATTTTCCATCTACAATGGAATTAAACTAGAAATCAACAGCAGAAGGAAAATCCACCAGTAAGTGGAAGTTAAACAACTCACTCTTATACAACCAATGGGTCAAAGATGAAATCACAAGGGAATTTAGAAAACATCAGGAGACAAAAACAAAAACACAATCGAACACTATGTATGTGATGTGGCTAAAACAGTATTACACTTAAAATTAACTATCAATAAAGATCTCGAATTAACAACCTAACTTTAGATCCTTTCAAATAACTAGGAAATGAGTAAACTAAACCAAATTAATAAAAAATAAAGATTAAAGCAAAGATAGAGAATAGAAGAACGAGGAAAAAAAAAAAAATCAAGCCAAGAGTTTGTTTTTTGAAAACATTAAGAAAACTGACAAACCTTAGCTAGATTCAATAAGAAAAAAAGAAAATCAAATAACTAAAATTAGAAATGAAAGGGGACATAATTGATGTCACAGAAATAAAAAAAAGGCTTATATGAACAAATATATGGCAACAGATTACACAACCTAGAAGAAATGAATACATTCCAAACATACAATCCACCAAGATTCAAGCACGAATAAATAAAAACCTGAACAGCCCTATAACAAATAAGGAGACCAAAGTAGTCATCAAAAACTTCCCAACAAAGAAAAGCCCAGGACCAGATGGCTTCACTTGAAAATTCTACCAAATTATCAAAGAAGAATTAACTCCTCAAACTCTTACCAAAAAATGAAGGGCAGGGAACACTTCCAGAATCATTCTATGAAGCCAGCATTTCTCTGATACCAAAACCAGATACAAGAAAGAACAAGAGGGCTACAGAACAATAGCCCCGATGAAGACTGATGCAACCCCCCCCCAAAATACTAGCAAACTCCATTCAACAGCTTTTTTTTTTTTTTTTTTTTTTTTTTTTTAAAGAGAGGGTCTCATTTTGTTGCCCAGGCTGGAGTGCAGTGGCATGATGATGGCTCACTGCAGCCTCAACCTCCCAGGTTCAAGTGATCCTCCCACCTCAGCACACCCACCCTCCTCCTCAATCCCCACCCCTCCCCACCCTGCCTGCTGCCCCGCAACAATCCCGTTTCCCAAGCAGCTGGTACTGTAACTGTGCGCCACCACACCTGGCTAATTTTTAAATTTTTTCTAGAGACAAGGTTTTACCACATTGCCCAGAATGGTCTTAAACTCCTGGCCTCATAAAATTCTCCTCCACTGGCCTCCTAAAGTGCTGGAATTACAGGCATGAGCCACGATGCCTGACCTAACAGCACATTAAAAGGGTTACACACAATAAGCAAATAGGATTTATACTTGAAATGTGAGGATGTTTCCAAATATGAAAACAAACCACTGTAATACACCGTATTAACAAAATGAAGGGCAAAAACCACATTATCATCTCAACTGATACGCAAAAAGTACTTGACAAAATTTAACACCCTTTCCTGATAAAAACACTTAACAAACTTGAAATAGAAAGAAAATACCTCAATATAGTAAAAGTCATATATAAAAAGCCAAAGCTAACATCACACATACTGGTGAAAGACTAAAAAACTTTTCCTCTAAGATCAGGAACAAGGTAAGGATGCCCAATTTTGCCAATATTCAAGACAGAAGTACTAGTCAGAGCAATTAGACAAGAAAAGGAAATAAAAGGCATACAAACTGGAAAAGAAGTAAAATTACACTCACAAATGGCATAATCTTAAAGTAGATAACCCAAAAGATTCCACAGAAGAACTATCACAACTAATAAATAATTTCAGCAAGTTGCAGGATACAAAATCAACACACAAAAATTAGCTATGCTTTCATGCAGTAACTATGACCAATCAAAAAAGGAAATTATGAAAACAATACCATTTACTACAGCACCAAAAAGGATAAATTACCAGAGTAAACTTAACCAAGGAGGCGGGAGTAATGTCAAAATACAAAACATTGTTAACAGAAAGAAAAAAAGATAACAATAAATGGAAGGGCATACCATTCTCATGGATTGAAAAACTTAAAATATTGTCAAAATGTCCAAACTATCCAAAGTGATCTACAGATTCAATGCCATGCCTATCAAAATCCCAATGGTATTTTTTGAAGAAATACAAAAAACAAAAATTTCAAAAATTCATATGGAACCTCAAGAGGACCCATATAGCTAAATCAGTCTTAAATCAGAAGAATAAAGTTAAAGGCCTCACACCTCCTGATTTCAAAACCTGATTTTACTACAGAACAACAGAAATCTACAACAGTGTGGCACTGGCATAAAGACAGAATAGAGAGCACAGAAATAAATCCTTGCATAAACGGCCAAATCATTTTCACAAGAATGCCAAGACTGCACATTGGGGAAAGGACAGTCTCTTCAAATGATGCTAGGAAAACTGGGTAACAAGCAAAAGAATGAAGCTGGACTCTCATGCCACATACAAAAATTAACAGAAACCTAAAGTAAGACCTAAAACTGTAAGACTCCTAGAAAGAAACATAAAGGAAACGCTTTGAGATACTGGATTTGGCAATGATTTCATGAATATGGCACCAAAAGCACAGGCAACAAAAGCAAAAATAGACAAACAGGACATCAATTAAAAATTTCCGTGCACAGGCCGGGCGCGGTGGCTCACGCCTGTAATCCTAGCACTTTGGGAGGCCGAGGTGGGTGGATCACCTGAGGTCAGGAGCTCAAGACTAGTCTGGCCAACATGGTGAAACCCCATCTTTAAAAAAAAAAAAAAAATTTCCGTGCACCAAAGAAAACAACAGACAGTGAAAAGGTAACATATGGAATGGAGAAAAATATCTGTAAACCATTAAAGGGTTAATATTCAAAATAGATAAGGGGCTTCTATAACTCGACAACAGTAATAGAATACTCTCATTCAAATGGATAAAGGATTTCAATAGACAGTTCTCCAAATAAGATATGCAAACAGTCAACAGCATATGAAAAGATACTCAACATTACTAATGATAAGAGAAAGGCAAATCAAAACCCTCACATCTATTAAGATGGCCATCAGAAAATAAGTGTCAGTGAGGATGTGGAGAAACTGGGACATTTCTACACTGTTGGTGAGAATACAAAATGCTATAAAAATTCTATAGCCATTATGGAAATAGTATGGAAGTTCCTCAAAAATTAAAAATAGAATTATTGTATGATCCAGCAATCCCGCTTTTGGGCATATAGCCAAAAGAATTCAAAGCAAAATCTCAAAGAGATATTTGCACACTCACGTTCATCACAGTATTATTCACAATAGCCAAGAGGAGGCACAAAGCAACCCAAATGTCCACTGATGTATGAATGGATTTTTTAAATGTGGTATATAGTTACAATGGAGTATTATGCAGCGTCAAAACACAGAGAAATCCTGACATGTGCTACAACACGGATGAACCTCAAGGATATTATGCTAAACAAAATGAGCCAGTCACAAAGGACAAATACTGTATGACAACAATCATATAAAGTAGCTACAGTAATCAAATTGTAGAAACAGAAAGTAGAGGGGTGGTTAACCAAGGGCTGGGGGAAGTGGGAATTAGTGTTTAGTAGATACAGTTTCAGTTTTGGAAAATGAAATACTTCTAGAGACCTGCTGCTTAACAATGTAAATATATTTAACACTACTAAACTCTACACTTAATGGCTAAAATAGTCAATTTAATGTTCTATGTTTTTTACAACTAAAAAAATTGAACATGTGAAATGTAGCTGACTTTGTCTAATACCTCTTGTAATTTTCTCTAGTAAGAACACAGAAATACCGTAAAGTTAAGTGTGACAAATGTGTGACAACATACTTTTTTCTAAATATCATATGACAAGTATTGAGGAAAGAAAAAGAGATATCATTCCATTTAAAATAATGAAAAGCATTAAGGGATACATATTATTTATAGAATACAATGGAAGTCATTTGCAGATACTTCAAATCAACTCTCAATTATAATATTCAAACAACTTATAAAATTTGACATAGGGCATGGTGCCACATGCCTGTAGTCCCAGCTACTATTCAGGTGTCTGAGACCGGAGGATCAACTCCCTGAGCCCAGGAATTTGAGACCAGCCTAGGTGATATAGCAAGCCTCTATCACAAAAATAAAACAAACCAAAAAAACTCCTTAATATAAACCCTTAAACGTGGACGTTTCAATGAGTTAAAATAAGTTTATAATTACTATACTAAAAATAATTTGTGTTAATCTTTTATTGCTCTAGTTTTTTGTTTGTTTATTTTTGAGACAGTCTCGCTCGTTGCCCAGGCTAGAGTGAAGTGGCGCAATCTCAGCTCACTGTAACCTCCGCCTCCCAGGTTCAAGTGATTCTCCTATCTCAGCCTCCCGAGTAGCTGGGATTACAGGCACTCGCCACCACGCTCAACCAATTTTTTTTCTATTTTTTTTTTTTTTTTAGTAGAGACAGGGATTCACCACGTTGGCCAGGCTGGTCTCAAACTCCTGATCTCAGGTGATCCACCCACCTCGGCCTCCCAAAGTTCTGGGATTACAGGCGTGAGCCACCACACCCGGCTTCTGCTCCAGCTGTTATAGAAAATTTAAATTAGTAAAGATAATCAAGTATTTTTAAATTACCTTATAAAATGTAATGTTTAGTGGACATTACAAAAGAGTATATATAAAACGAGTCCATTTTTGTCAAAAAAAAAAAAGTACACATGTATGCATAGGAAAAAATGTGAAATATACCCAACAGCCCTATAGAGTAGAAATACATGCGATTTCTATTATCTTTTTTATATATTTTCTAATTTCCTACAATAAATGCATAAAGAAATATGTTAAAAGCTTATTAGCCCATACATGTGAAATATAATTAAACTAGAATAAAACTGAAGGTTTCTTTTCCTAGAGGCAATGTTTATACCTACTTATTACTTCTGCAACCCCAACTTTCTCACTAGAGGCTATGCAAAAACATAAAATCAAAATACACCAATAAGACTGGCAGCCTTGGCAGAGTAGAAAGTATAAATTAACATCAGAATCCAATTTGTCTTTTACATCCCCATTCTCAACAAATGGTGATTTCCATTGCTCACTGGCTCACTAGTGGCAAACGCAGGAGGTTCATCTGTGAGATGTTTATAAGTTTTTCTAACAGAAATCTGAAATAATAGTCTCTTTCAACTCCTGTTTATCAGCAGAAAGTTGTACCCTAAGCAATGTCCAGGCCACTAAAAATCAAAATCTGGGGTAAGGGGAGAGAGGGCAACTTACCCAGTTAATAGGATGATCCCATCCCTAAAACAGTATGCATATTTAATACAAACCACCTTTGGCCTTAGAAGAAAAGCTAAATAAGAAACCTATTCTGCACCTCCTCCCTTGCTGTTATCATCACTATCTCTATCTCTTAAAAAAACGTCACCCTGGGTAGCTCTTCAGTTTTAACACTTTTGCTGACAAAATTCAGAAAAGAGAACAGGAAATTGCTTTGAACAACCACAAACTAGCAAACCCATCTACGTTTATAAAAGCACCTCAATTCTACGGATGATAAAAGAGAGTGATATATATTTGACACATGTAGGCTAACAGAATTATGCTCACATTAGAACCTGGAAAGTGTCTTTTGATTTTACCTTTTCTTATTCTTACATGTTCACAGTAATAAGATACCATGTACTACAGCAATTGCTCCCAGTACTCCCCATTGAATAAAAATTAACAATATGCCTTTAAAAATAATAATTTACTGGCCGAGCACAGTGGCTCACGTTTGTAATCCCAGCACTTTGGGAGGCCGAGGCGGGAGGATCACAAGGTCAGGAGATCGAGACCATCCTTGGCTAACATGGTGAAACCCTGTCTCTACTAAAAATACAAAAAATTAGCTGGGCGTGGTGGCACACGCCTGTAGTCCCAGCTACTCGGGAGGCTGAGGCAGGAGAAACACTTGAACCCGGGAGGCAGAGGTTGCAGTGAGCCAAGATCGCGCCACTGCATTCCAGTCTGGGCGACAGAGTAAGACTCTGTCTCAAAAAATAATAATTTACCAAGAGCATTTTGAATAAATTTGCATCGAGACTTAGTAACCATTGAAAACTTATGATTTAAGTTTATTTGTAATTTATTTCCCTACCTTAATTTATGTGAACAAATTACCAAACTACTTATAGTCATAAATAATTCCAGCATCCAATTACACTGAAATCTAAGAAATCAAGCCAACATTTTCATTCTCATATAAAAGACAAGGAAAATGTAAAATAATCACTATATTAAGATCAATTTCCTACACGTATCTAAAAGTTGTTTTAATTCTTTTCTTTTTCATTTATAAACATGATATAACATCATTGACTTTTTCTGAATTTCAAAAGCCAGCTACCAAATTAAAGCATTTGGGGAAAATTTAAAATTATAACAAAAAAATCAAAATAAACAAATAAGCTATATATTTTAAATATTAACCTATCTTATGGCACTTTTGCAATATTGCTAATGCCCAGTAATAAAAATACAGATTTAATACTAATTGCAATTTGATCTTTAGCAAGAACACTTATCAATCATCAGAAGAAAATGGAAAACATTCCAGTAAAACCTCCTATTTTTCAGAACGACTATATACCACGATCAAACTGTAAAACAAAACACAAGATTCTTCAATGGACAGAGCTGTCACCTGAGATATAGAGATCTGGCAGAAGCACCCACAGTTCCTGTTTTTCTGAGGGAGAATGAATTGCTGACAAAGAGGGTAAAGGAGGTGGTTTGCCAGTCGGTACTAAAAAAGAACTGAGCGACTCATTCACATAATCAACACAGAAAGCTCACCAACACCAAGCCAACAAGAGTAGAAGTGGGGGCTAGCAGCCTAGCAACAAGCCCCTTCTTTTACCTTCTTCTATACAATCCCCTCAGACTAACATTAACCTTTTGTAACATCTCTCTTCTCCCTCAAAGCTCCCATCCCATGTTGTTCATTCTAATCATATTTCGCCTATATGGAGAAGCCATGTTATCTACCCACCATTCATGAAGCAAAAAGCAACAAGTTGTCCCCTGTCTAGGCTTCTTCAGAAATACCCTTCTAAACCACGGCGCAAGGGAAGAGGTAGAAGAGTTGAGAGAGAGACACTTAAGACAGTAGTAAATGCTTAGACTTCTGCTATGAAAATAAATATAAAAGGAATGAAAATACTTACCACTGGATTTAAAAAGGAGGGAAAATGTATGTGTGAACCCATCTGGGAGCTACTATGGGCCAAGCACTACAGGAATTCTATGGATAATCTTAATTAATCCTCATATAGTATCTGCATGAAATAAATACTGTTATCATAATTTATTTTATACAGATGAGATAACTAAGGTCAGGACAAGTGTTTTCCCAAAGCTAATAAAACTACTACTTGAAAAAGGTGAATTATGAAACTAGATGATCTGATTTCAGCCCATACTCTTCGCATTATGCTATACTAGATACACATATTCTGAAAAGGAAATATATTCCTTAGCTTTTTGTATGAAATAAAAGGTTAGTAGAAAAAGATAGGTGTATCACAGATGTCTCTTTATTGTGTCATATCAGAGTATAAAAGATGAGCTGTTTTGTGATCTCTTTATTCTGTCATATCAGAGTATAAAAGATGAGTTGTTTTGTCTTTGAATGTTTTTAAAGTTGGAGGCTCTGTAAACGTCAGTTAAGAACATGTCTGGTTTAAATTCCACCTATGCCTTAACCATGTGCCTAAGAGCTTGTTACCTAATCTCTAAACCTGTTTTCTTCTCTGCACATAGGAATAACTGTAGCTACTTCAACTTTGTTAAAATGGGGTTTTATGTGTATTAAGATTTTTAAAAATTCAAGAAGTTTGTTTCTTAAAATGTACTCAGTAAAATGCAATTGTTGCCACCATCTAACTAACAAATCTGGAATTATAGGTAATTAAGTTTTTTAAAAAGTGCCTAAATACTGTTATATCATCATGTACTTGGGAATGTATCTAAAAAATACCGCTACTTAAGCACTTCTACTAATGAGAGAAGACTTTTTAGGAGGTCAGTATGTCAATTATCCAATTTGTTAATAACTGAGAGTGGATTATGTATCCAGATCTTTGCTCAACACTAAAAGGACATAAACAAGGAAAATACATGCTAACTTCAGAAGTTTATAATATTGTTAAGGCAAAGTTATCATGCATGAAAGTTACATAAAAAAGACTTGTTTTATGATTCATGAGAGAAACATTCAATGAAAGAAAAAGATGAGAATAAACTGGAAAATAACAATGTGATGAGGTTCTGAGCTAGCAATGAAGAGTAGTTAAGATTTAGACTAGTAAAGAGAAGTTAAAGAGGAATTCCGGATGGAAGGCAAATATGCAAAGACAAAGTGACAAAAACAGGCATAACTTGTACCGGGGACAGTGAAAAGATAAACCTAACTATGGAGACTATAGTAAATAAATTACATTGGAAAGGGCACATAGTT
The DNA here is from genome assembly GCA_004027835.1 of Alouatta palliata. Taxonomy (NCBI): domain Eukaryota; kingdom Metazoa; phylum Chordata; class Mammalia; order Primates; family Atelidae; genus Alouatta; species Alouatta palliata. Next base: position 88,225 of record PVKV010006438.1, read on the forward strand.
TATGAAAGTCTGGCTCAGCAATTTAGACTTGCAAAGTAAACCACTAAAGCAAGGTTCTTAAATCTTTAAACAATATTTAAATACACAGTCATGTTTAATTAGAGATAGTCACCGTCCAAAAAATTATTATATGGTTCAAAAAATTTTACTTTTAAGAAAACTACAATGCTATTTGTGGTTACGTAGTTTTTTCAAAAGACACTTAACTGTTAAAGAAAAACACTGAAATATTTACAAATAAAGTGATAGAATCCTAGGATTTGCTCTGCTTCAAAAGAATGAGAAGTGGGGCCAGGTGCGTTGGCTCACACCTGTAATCCCAGCACTTTGGGAGGCCAAGGCAGGTGGATCACAAGATCAGAAGTTCAAGACCAGCCTGGCCAACATGGTGAAACCCCCGTCTCAAAAAAAAAAAAAAAAAAAAAGAAGGAATTAAGTGAGTGGTCTTAAGTTGATAACTACTGGAACTTGAGGCTAAACAGAGGGAAGCTTGTTATACTATTCTGGTTACCACTTTTTGAGATGCTTAACATTTTCCATTACAAATTTTTTTAATCTACTAAGCTAGAATATTGTTGGGGAAAATATCAAGTCACATAACTATATTCTAATATTTCCACAAATGTACGTACTACAACCATTTATGATACAAGACTGACAGAATGAACCAGAGTATTATTATCTACTAATCAAAGCTTTACAAAGAACTAATTCAAGAAACACTGGCCGATCACGGTGGCTCACACCTGTAATCCCAGGACTTTGGGAGGCCAAGGAGGGCAGACCACACTGTCAGGAGATTGAGACCATCCTGGCCAACATGGTAAAACCCTGTCTCTGCTAAAATACAAAAAATCAGTCAGGCATGGTGGTGTGTGCCTGTAGTGCCAGCTACTCAGGAGGCTGAGGCAGGGGAATCACTTGAACCCGGCAGGCGGAGGTTGCAGTGAGCTAAGATCGCACCATTGCACTCTAGCCTGGCGACAGAGCAAGACTCCATCTCAAAAAAAAAAAAAAGAAAGAAACCCTGCTAGCTTAAGAGAAGCCTTTGTAACTACTACACATCTTAAATCAAAATAGCTTTGCCATAGTCACATTTTTCACTTTTTTTAAATTATAAAAATTCTGGTGAAGATACTACAAATCAAACATAAACCAAATGAATTATTAAAAGAAACTGGCTGGGCGCGGTAGCTCACACCTGTAATCCTAGCACTTTGGGAGGCCGAGGCGGGTGGATCACAACGTCAGGAGTTGGAGACCAACCTGGCCAACATAGTGAAACCCTGTCTCTAGTAAAAATACAAAAATTAGCTGGGCGTAATGGTGCACGCCTGTAATTCCAGCTACTCGGGAGCCTAAGGCAGGAGAATGATTTGAATCCAGGAGCCGGAGGTTGCAGTGAGCAGAGACTCTGCCACTCAGTGCTCCAGCCTAGGCAACAGAGCAAGACTCCATCTCACAAAAAAAAAAAAAAAAAAAAAAAAAAGTTAATGTTAGTCCTAAAACCACTTGGCTTTGTGGTTTCAGATATTGAAGGGTGAATTTTCATGCAATGACAATATTAACAACACATGCTGGCATCCTTCCCAACAGTAGTTAATATCAGCAACACATGGCATACAACCCCCACCCAGACTAAAGAAATCAGGGGCTAATTCTATTTTTATTTCTTCCTGTTATCCACAAGCAGGTGGCAACATAACACCAGCTTCACTAAAGCAGACGAAGTTACCTCTCTCAAAATAGATGACCACTGCAATAAACCCCCAACTCATACAAAGGAAAAATTAATTTGCTTTCACCCCAGCTAAAAGATATTTTACATAAAAGCAACTGCAATCTATTATTTCAAAGTGTGTATTTCTTGAAGTTCACCAATAATAACAAACATTCACTAAGCCCAACACAGTGCTACATATGTTATCTCATTTCATTCTCAATGCAACCTTATTTCACAGAGTAAAAAACAGGCTTAGAAAGGTTAGGTTCCTTGGACATGAAGTCCAACTAACTATATGTGTTGGAGACAGTATGTGAACCTGCATCAGATTGACATCAAAGCCCATAACTACCTCACTATATTGCAATCAAACCAGTCTATGATCAATGATGTATATTATGGACATTAAAATGCTCATATAACCTAACTTAAATTTAGAGTAAGCATCAACTCTTAAAGAAGACTTATAGGAGTGATTATCTTTTTAATAAACTTCTAATTCCATAGGATATACTCTATAAACAAAAGACTAAGTGATTTTCACTTCTATTTTACTGCATTTCCCGTATTTCCCACAATCCACTTTATAATGAAAATTCCTTTAATCGATAAGTCAATTTTAGTTTCAAATGGATTTTTCCTATATTGAATGAGATGCTCCAAGTTTTGCTAAATTTACTGGCAATGAGTTTCCTAGGGAGCTTGAAATAAATTGTCATTTAATTATCTACAAAATTAAATAACAGTAAACTAAAGTACTATCAAATGTTAAAGCCGACAATCCACCACGCAGCAAAATGTTGGCCATTATAGAACCAAAAGTCTTCAGAGGAAACACCGATCAGGCCTCAACACTTTCAAATCGTCAATGAGAACTTACAACACCAGTTAGCTATCTAAGTCCATTTTCTGATGTCTGGTTTTAGTAACGGGTAAAAGCCATTAATTTTGAAAGTCATTCTTTTGCATGCATGCGTCGTCCATCTCCTCCTTCCTCTCACATACTCTCTACTGCAAGTCCACATGGGCCACTAACTTCATATCTGACATTCTCTCTCCTGGGTTTCGTCCCTTCATATTTTGATTCTACACAACTGGAGTAACATACAACATTCAGAGAATTTCAACAATGAGAACCTGGCAAGTTATGTTTGCAGTGTACCCCGGCACCGCAAACATAAGTGGTTGAAATGTTTTGCTGCTGTCAGTAACACCTTTTTTATAAGAAGCAGTTGTCAACACAGCACAAATTGCTACTCAACTCACCTAAACCTCACCGAAACAAAGAGAAAAGGAATTAAGTAACAAAATTGCCTATATGAAAGCTCCCTTGAGGTGTTTAAAACAGGGAGGGAGGAATTAGACCGTCAAAAGACCCAGAAAAATATCACACTTTCTACTTTTCTCCGACATACCTAGTCAGTGGACTAAACTGGGTTTTCTGTATAGGAAATGACCCTGGTCTGAACTCTACGCTGAGCAAGTGAAATGCCGGTGAATTATCGATCTGTCGTGGGAATCGCTCTTCCTTCCTCCTTCCGCTGCAGCTCCTTCTACTTCCCAGCAGGAACTGAGCGTTGAAATCCTTTAACTCCAGGACTAAGCACTTCAGCCACCTCCCCATTACACCTGCGATGCTGACGTAGGCAAACACTTCATTTAATAATCTTCCCCCCGACAGAGCGACGACCTACAGTATTAACTGCTGTGAAAGTCATTCCAAATGCGCTCTCAACTGAATCAGGCTTTCCGAACTGAAGTGCAAATTGCTGTAGAAGGCCTCATCCATTCTCCCCAGAAAGGGCCGCATTCAGAATACACACACACACACACACACACACACACACACACACACCCCTTTTCCCAGGAAACTACATTTAGACAAAATGCTGCCCCACACAGACACGCTAGCATTATCGCCATTCCCACCATTTCAGGCCCGGCCGCCCTGGAAGTCTGGGAAAGAGGCAAAGAAAGACGAAGCGGGGGCTACAGGTTACGTTCACGGTTTTGTCCCCTCCAAGTTTCAAGTACACATAACGCTCTGGCAGCCAAGGATTCCAGAGAGGTACAGAGAAGAAAGAAAAGGCGCGGGGAGCGGGCTGGGGGATTCTGCAGCCACAGGCCCCAGTGGAGCCCCGTTCCGGGGACCGATTTCCCTCCCTTTCCCCTGCCCCGCCCGTTCGGACCCGCGGAATTCCGACCCCGCCGCGGGCCCGGAACAATGCAGCCGCCCGGACCCCCACCCCAGCCGCCAGTCCCGGGGGCCCGCCACTCACCACCCAGGTCAGTGCCCCGTTGCCGCCGCCCACGCCGGCTCCCGCGCCGCAGCCACCCGACTTGGCCATGGCGAGTGCCTCCAGCTCACAGGCCCCGAGGCCGCAGCCGCCGCTCCCGCCTCCCTGCGGGCCGCTGGGCCCCGCCGCTCCGCACCCGCCGCTCCGCTCGCCGCACTCCTAGCTGCGCCGATCCCCGCGCCCCATCGCGAAGACCCGGAGCGGACGTCCAGCCGAGCCCGCCGAGGCGGCCGCGCCGCCGGCTACCCTCAAACTCGAGGCGCGGCGTCCGCGTCGCCCGGGCCTAGCGCGGCGGCTGAGGAGAAAGCAGGGGCTGACCGGCAGCGGCCGAGCGGCGGCGCTGCCTTCTCGTCCGCCCGCGGGCGCCGCTTCAAGCCGGGCTGAAGCCCGGGGGTGCGAGCCGCGAGGTCGGCCGGGGAGCCCTGGGCGCTCGGACGTGGCGGGGACGCAGAGGTGCCTTGTCCTCACACTCCGCGAAGGCCAGCAGCTCGAGTCGCCAGAGTAGTCCTCCCGGTCGCCGCCGCCACTTCAAAGGCCGCCTTCGTCAGCCGCGCTGCAGCCCCGGTTTCCTCACACACACACACAGAGAGGGACAATAAACAGAACCGCCGCCGCCGCGGTCACCTCCCTCTTGTCCGGCATAACACCGCACACACACATTTGCACACCGGGGAGAGAGGGAGGGTGCGGCGGCCACCCCCGCTGTCAGTCAGCGCCGTGCCGTCCAATCGGGGCCTTGTCGCCACAGCCTCTCGGCCAATCCCAAAATTCCAAGCCCCCTGGAGGGGCGGGACCCGAGGGGGAAACGTCATTGCGGGTAGCAACCGAAAGGAAGACTTGAGGTTTTTGTCTGTGTGTCTGTGGGTTTTCCATTTGAAGGGAGAGCAGGGGCTGCTGTCAAGGGTCAATTGAGGGCGGCAAAGGGAAAGGGTCGAATTGGCCTCAGGTCGATTGTAATCCTCCAAGCGTGCTGTTTACTCTGAGACCTACCCGGGGAGGCCGAGCCTTTCTTTGCCTGGGGCCTCTAAGGATTCGGGTGGGGATGGGGTGGCAGGAAGAAGCCGGGGGCTGTCCCAAAGGGAAATTATTTTTAAAGAGCGGTTGTAAACCGCAGGCAAGACGTTGCACACCACTGGTGCAAGGAGGCCCCGGGACCCGGCCTCCCCAGGGCCTAAGTGGACGCTGCTGTCGAAAAAAATCATCTCAGACCTTCTCCTCCATCTCCTTCCTCCCTCTCCCTCCCCTCACCCCAAAAGAGGATATAGTCAGCTTCAAGAAAACCACAGATAAAGAGCCTAAATGATAAGGGACACACAGAGAACGTTCCAGGGAAAGGATCTAGGATGGGTTGAGTGTTCTATTTCTACTCTTTGTTGACCTTTTCTCAACAATGCAGAAATGTCACTGTCACTTTCTTGCTCATGTGTCCAGAACTGTGCCCCCTGCCTCTAAGAGGGCATGCTTAATTTTTAAAACTGCTTTCCATGGAATTCTCAAATGCACACTAAGGAATAATTTCATTCACATTAAAGCTCTCTAAGAATGAAAATTACTGATACAGCAACACCAGTCTTTGGCAGATGGAAGATGGCTTTACCTCTTCCTGGTTTTCAGTGTAATTCCACCTAAGTATTTATTGGGCGCACACTCTGCCACTCTGTGCCAGGCTCTGCGATGGGTTCAAAATAAAAACAGGGCCCCCGTTTTCAAACCATTTATAACCTGGCTTGTGAGACAGACTGAAAGGGAGCCAGCCATCACCAAAATGAGTACTTGAGGGCCTGGAGTGCCACCACAGAGTTGCGATGAGAGCTTTTTATAAAGATGAAAACAGTATTACTGAAGAGGTGTTTTTGTGAACTTCCCTTCCAACTGTGCATTTCCTCTCAAGGGAAAACAAATGTTTCGGGTCACATCCTTCAACTGCATTCTGAGTCTAGAGGTGGAGAACTCTAAAACACGGAAATAATTTAAACATAGTTTTTCGTAATTAGCTCTCTGATAGCCATGTAACTTTGCCTCGCACTAGGACTTCAGTTCAGGACAGTGAAGCCTTTCTTTACCTTGAACTTGGGGTGCAAACTTTTAAGTCAGACGAGAGCCTAATCTGAACCTGACCAAGTATCCATAGCCTTGTTATTTAACTTCCGTGAGCCTCGGTTTAGCACTGGTTAAAGTGATTTTTACTTGTATTCTTACTGTGAGTTTGCACCTCCAAGTCGACATATATTTTGTTTGAAAAGGGGTAAATAACTTTAAAGGCAATGCGTGTTTTTTGTTGTTTTTTTTTTTTTTTTTTTTTTATAAAGATGTATTAGGTAGAAGCTAAGCTATAAAATATGTAGCTGTCTCCTTTTTTAAACTTTATTGTCAAAGTGCTTTATCTTCAGATTTTACTGTTTGCTGAGACAGCCTCACTCTATTGCCCAGGCTAGAGTACAGTAGCTCAGTCACTGCTCACTGCACCCTCTGCCTCCCAGGTTTAAGCGATTCTCCTCCTTCAGCCTCCTGAGTAGCTGGGATTACAGGAGCCCACCACCATGCCCGGCTAATTTTTGTGCTTTTACTAGAGACGGGTTTTTCACCATGTTGGCCAGCCTGGCCTTGAACTCTGGACCTCAAGTGATCTGTACACCTCAGCCTCCCAAAGTGCTGGGATTACAGGCATGAGCCACTGTACCCAGCCAAGGTTCAGATTTTGAAGTGAATAAAACATATTCAAAAGTCAAATTGATTAATAAAAATAATGTTCTTTTCACCTGCCTCATGTGTGAGGCATTGAGTCCTTTTGCCTTCTCAGTATGAAGAAACCCTCTAATAAATGTTACTAGTTTTATTAAGAAAATACTGACTTACCTGCAAGAATTGCAAGTAAGAATTGTTGAATATACATGCAAATCAACATTTTTAAAGCAGAGGTTTGTGATGAGTGGAAGACCGAATCTAGATTAAAATATCTCAGCTTCTAAAGAATTGTTTTTAAACTATGTGGCAGACTTAGCATATCTTTATGATAAAATTGATTGTACCTGTCTTAAGCATAGCTTTCCCTTCTGGGGTAATGTGAAATAATTTTCACTTACACAGTAATTGTAACAATAATTGCCACATTAAAAAGCTTCTATATCAGGTTTGTCTAGTTTTAGATACTACTTTACATGTATATATTATATATAATGACTTAATTTCTACCCCCATAGCAATTACTAAGCAAAAGGAAAAACTAGAAATTAGTCATTTCTATAAACTGTGTAAAGGTCTTTATTTAATCAAGATTTCTGAGTAGCTTCCACAGGAGCTTATTCTATTTCAGAATTTCTTCTTTTAGATCTATTTCCCTATTGTAGCAATGAAAAAAAATTAAATGGCCACTGTGTTAGCTACTCAGGATCTGGGAATTTAAGAAGGTGCTGAAGATGCATTCTCTGCCTTGAGTTCACACTTGTATTATATAGTTTCGAGCTAATCTTTTCATTGAAAGGCAATTTTATACTTATTCATTTGCTGTTTAATAAACAATTTACCTGATGAGCCACACCTATCATCGCACGTTATACACAGTAGGTAACTTAATCAATAAGCAAATTATCTAAGAAAATAAAAACTCAAAACCATACTTCTAAGTGTCTGCCAAAGTTTGAATAGAGTTTCCACTCAAATGTTGTGTATCATTCCAACATTGAGATTCAGCTGGGAGGAAGAGGACCAATCTTTAACCTAGGGAGCTTTAAAGAAGTTAACGTTTGAATTCAAACTTCAATATCTATAATTTCACCTCCTTACTATATACAATGTTGCTGGGCTAAGAATAAGAAGAAACATTTTTAATGTCTTGCCTATGGTAGACTCAGTAAGTGATTGCCTAGTTAATGACTATTGTGTGTTTAAATGTCATTTAGTTTGTTATGGTTCTTTAGAAGTGAGCTCAAGGAAGAAAAGTTACTATCAATGTGGCTTTTTGGTTTTCAGTATTTCTCCAGTAAATATTAAGTAGATTATTAACTCTACTTCTTTGAACTATAATTGCTCCAAATATTTTATAAGTATATTTTTACCATCAAAATGGTACTTAAGCACCAAAAGTAACAAGCGTTTGTGGATGGCTAAAGATATCAATGATGATCATATTTCTGAGTATTATCACCACTAGGAAAATAGACAGCAGGTAAAATTCTTCAATTTCTACCTGCAATAAATACAGGATCTAGTATGTTTTTTTGACTTTTTTGCAGGAGTTTGTTTTGATTGGTTTTGGTCAAATAAGCTACACTGATCTTCTGGTGACATTCTCATTTTACAGAAGGGACACTTTCACTTATATGATATAGATCAATAATATTCAGGATTCTAAGTAGTTCAGGGTTCTCAATAATTATTCGAGGTTTTCATACAATGTGGAGAATAAGTTAGCACGTGTCTTATTTAAGAAAGTTGCTCTTGGCATTTGTAAGAAAGTCTAATAATTGGATGGACTTTCAAAGATGCATCTTATTTTGAGAAAATTCTGCATTTAATCAATACGCAAATTATCTAAGGAGTACTTGGTACCCCTTAGATACCCCTTCATTTCAGAAGAGTGGGGACCAGCCAGGCACAGTGGCACTTGTCTGTAATCCCAGCATTTTGGGAGGAACAAAGTAAAAAAGGTACCTGCAAGTTATGTAAGGTGATAATTAAAAATCAACAATTTGAAAAGATACCATCTTTTAGTATGCCAATAACAAGAAAACCAAGCAAATTATTTCCATTTCAAAAGAATTAAGAGGTCAGCCCAGATGTCATATATAACTAGTATCTTTATCAGCTTTCTCTTTACTTTAAGATGAGTGTCAAAATGTGGAAAGATCCAGAAAGCTGAAGAATTCTGACTCTTTAAGGAATGTATTTCCATTTTAAATGTTGTTTGGGAAAAGTAAAAGAGTAAGACTAGCCTATTCTATAAATGGTATACCACACAGTGCTAACAAGTCAAAGAAAGTCTCTGGCATATAGTTGGTGTTCAATAAATAATTGCTCTCAAAAAGGATTCAGGGTGCACCAAGAAGCCTCCCTCACAGAAAAATCTCATGCACCATTTGTGATGATGTTGAAACTTGGCCGTTTGAGATTCATTCTTCAGCATCCTTGAGTCTTTTGTATTTTCAAGTATTGCTGGTTGACTACCAGAGAGGGTAAAATACCTTAAACTTCAATCTGTTAACTTCGTCAGTTAACAGATTATTAAGAATTAGTTAAAGCAGTGAGAAACGGGACGGGGTGAGGAAGGAAGGAAAGAGATTACTGGTACCAAGAAAAAGAATTGAGGGAGAGGGGAAGGGAGACAGAGAACAAAAACATCCAATTGTGTGAAACTGAGTGGAGAAAAGAGACACATTCCGGTCTGAAAGAAGATCAGCTGTAGCCTTGCCAGTGCTTATACTTTATTTCATTAAGAAAGAAAACCTCATTTATTGAGAACCCTGGTCTCAGTCTGTTACAGTACTAGGCAGGTCCTTTCACACATACTAGCTTAATTAATTTTCAACAACCCTAACAGAGCTAACATTATCATCCTTATTTCAGTCAAGAAAATTAAAGCTCATAGAAAGTCACAGAGCTGGCTAGGTGCAGTGGCTTACACCTGTAATCCCAGCACTTTGGGAGGCCAAGGCATGCAGATCCCTTGAGGTCAGGAGTTCAAGACCAGGCTGGCCACATGGTGAAACCCTGTCTCTACTAAAAAAAAAAAAACAAAAATTAGCCAGGTATGTTGGCACACACCTGTAATCTCAGCTACTAGGGAGGCTGAGGCAGGAGAATTACTTGAACCCAGGAGGTGGAGGTTGCAGTGAGCCGAGATTGTGCCACTGCCCTCTAGCCTGGGCAACAGAGCTAGACTCTGTCTCAAAAGAAAGAAAGTCGCAGAGCTGAGTAAATAGTGAAACTGAAATTCAAGCCCAAGTCTCTTACTCCAAACCACACCCTTTTGTCATACTGCCAAGTTGGCTAACATACTTGGCAACACAGCATATTTGGCAATGTGTTAAAGAGTTGGCAACACTGGTGAATAATTCCAGCCATTGCCCCTCAGTAGAACCCTTTGGTTGTTAAATTGTATTGCTGAACTATGGTGACAAATGTCTATCATTTATATGACCGTCTAGATGTTTTCTTTGAAATCAGTCTGAATCTGCTTTGTCTTACTTTGTTACTTTTGTCTTATCTTGTTCAAAAAGCAAAGTAAGTTGCTGTTTGACGTCCAAAGGATCAAAGAGAACCCAAAGCTCAAGGTCCTGTGAATCTCGTATCTTACCATCTATGCAATCTTAAACTTTATAATGCAAATCCAGTGTCCTGATCACAGAAGATATTTAAATAGCTAACATTCAAATGCAGAGGGAAAAATACAGAAGTACTATGGGATTCCACTCTTGGATTCACATTTGGATAATTTCAAATTCACAATAGAAGATATTAAAGATATCTTCAATTCAGAAGGTATTGAAAATAGCATACCAATTTTTCAAAGTGTTTCATTATACAGAGAAGACTTATTTGTGAACACTCCATCTACTACAGGAATTATTTGCCCTTTAGTAACCTATTTTTGTATGTTATAGGTTTGCTTCTTCCATTCCAGCATTTAGTAAATCTTGCTTCTCAGTATATACTAGATCTTTAAGGTATAAATGAGCATTTTGGAAACTAAGTTTCAGAAACCAGACACACTACCGTATAGTACCCGTGCACAAAGAATTCACAGAACTCACTAGCATTTTTAAAGCCTCTGAGCAGTCCTGCAGTAAACAAAATCAAACATATTTAGTCTTGACAGTCTTTTCAGGAGTATCTATTAACATCCTTGGAACTTATGTTTTACTGTAAAGACTTTGGGAACTACTGCCAGTTTTTATTTTTATTAGAACATGCTGGCTGGGCACAGTGGCTCACACCTGTAATCCCAGCACTATGGGAGGCCGAGATGGGTGAATCACTTAAGGTCAGGAGTTTGACCCAGCCTGGCCAACTTGACAAAACCCTAACTCTACTAAAAATACAAAAATTAGCCAGGTGTGGTGGCAGGTGCCTGTAATCCCAGCTACCTGGGACGCTAAGAGAATCATTCGACAATAGCTTGAACCCAGGACGGGGAGGCTGCAGTGAGCTGAGATTGCACCACTGTACTTCACCCTGGGTGACAGAGCAAGACTGTCTTAAAAAAAGAATATTTTACATGTTTAGAAACTATATCTCTGGTTGAAATAAAAATCAAAGAACAAATTGACCCACAATTCTGCCATTCATGTAATTTACTGTTAACAGTTTGGTGAATATCTTTCTACTCCTTTTGCAAATGCTCAAAAACTTCTACTTAAAATAACGGTAAGCTGTAATAAGTTATTTAAAATTAAAAATGAGTGCTATCCCATTAGAATAGCAAAAATTTAAAAGACTGACTATACCAAATGTTAGTGAGAATGTGGAGCAACAGACTCTCATACACTGTTGGGATTATGGAGCTTACCTCTGGATACCAGTTTGGAAAACTTTCTCAGTATCTACTAAACCACTTTGGATAACTGTCCCTCAGCACATGCTAAAGCTAAGCATTTACATATCTTACAAATCAGAAATTTCACTCATAGCATCATGGGATCCTTGGGGTGTCACTTCACCAGCCAGAAACCTGTGGGCAGTGACGCGTTTGCCCAAGTTTTGCTCTGGCCCACTGGGATCGTTCTGCCCTCTTGTTCTGGCAGGCTGTGCCCAGCTCACACTACTGTCCTGGATCTTATGCCTGCCAAGGGTGAGCCAGGCACAGAGTGGCAAGAAGTGTGTGAGCAAGCATGGGAGCCAGCCACTGAGCACAGCCAGGCATGCTGGCTGTGGGAGAGCAGGCAGCTCCAGACACTGGCATGGGTGCTGGCTCCCTGCAAGGCTGTGGCTGGACCAGGCATACCCCAAGCATCTTCCACGGCTGGCACCAGGAAACACAATGGTGTCTAGAAGTTTAGACACACCAGGAACCACAGAGCCCTAAAGAGTGTATCACAGCACTGGCTTGGGAAATTCCTAGGTCTGGGGTCCCTGGAGGGCCACAGCTCTCCTCCCCTTCTCTCTTCTCTCCTTTGCTATCCACAATGTGGCAGGGAAAGGATGTGTTTCAGCTCTCTTTGTGTTTTAGCTCTTTCAGCCCCCACCCCCCATTTGATAGGTCCTGAGTTCTTATTCTATATCCAGGAAGAATGAAGTATGCAGACAAGTAGAAGGTGAGCAAGATGAAGAGGAACCTTAATGAGCGATAGAACAGCTCAGGGGAGACTTGCCGGGTAGCTCCTCCCTGTAGCCAGGGTGTCCTGACCAGCGTAGCTCCTCTCTGCAGCTGGTCATCCCACTGTCTCTTTGGGTCTGGCTGAGTATGGGGCTTTTATGGGTGTTAGAGGGGAGGACGTGCATGCCAATTGGTCCATGGGCTGCCACTGGCAGGCCTGGAAAAAGCCCAAGTTCCCACTCTGGTCCACAGGACCAGAAGCCTTGCCCCCAGGCTCCATGCCTTCCCTTCCCTGGCTTGAAGGTAGGGCTTCCTCCAGGGCCACCCAGTAGCTTGTCTGCGTCCTGCTGCTGTTCGTGGTGCCAAGGCTGATCATGCCTAGGGGCACCTTCAGGCCAGCACCAAACCACCCTCAGCACTCCCTGGCCTCCATCCCGTGTTTGTTGGCACCCAAAGTCCAGAAGGAGGCAAGGCTTTAGGGGGCTGGCATGTCAGCATTGTCCCACGAACTACACACCCAGCGGGGTTGCGACAGTGCCCGGGCTAAGCCTCAAATTTTCTCTGTGATCAGAGCAGGTGCCAACAGAGGGGAGAAGCCATAGTGTAGGAGCAGGCACTTCCAAGCCTGTGGGGGAAGGGAGGGCTTTCCTGGGACCCCCGAGAGTGCAGAGATGCCCGAGTCCACAGTGGAAGCTTGGGTGGCTACAGCTATGACTGGGAGAACGGTGCTTCTGCCTGTCAACAGCTCCCAAGATCAGAGGGATCCCCAGTTCCCAGCCATGACTTGGGCGGCTGCAGTTGCATCTAATGAGCCCCCTCCCCACCAATTTAGAAGGGGCAAGGCTCCCACTTGTCCCTGGCTCTATGGAATGCACAGCCCTGGCCATATTTTCCCCACAGCAATAGCAGGTGAGGTGCAGGTCACACAAACAAACCCGAGGCTCTCAGGGATGGCTCCACCTTCAGCCAGGTGCTTGTGAGCTCCCAAGATGCTGCAATGAGTGAGCTTGAGGCTACTGCAGAGGCTCCAGGCCTGGAGTGGGTCCTGCCCAGCCATGGGAGTGGGGGTGACATAGTTCAGCTGCCTTGGGGATGTGGGGCACAGAGGTCCCACCACTGCCACTGCTGCTCCTGCAGCTGCTCCTGCTGCTCCCACCTGCACCTCCCCACTGGAGCTGGCGTGATGGCAGCAGCTGCTCCAGATGGCCCCCCGCTGCCATCAGTAGGTATACACAAATAGAAATGCATACACAGGTACCGAGACACACACAACCGAGGCACACTCAAGAAGATATATGGCAACACTTCATGGCAGCACCAAACTAGAAACAATCCAAATGTCCATTGATGATAGAATGGCTATACTGTATGTGTGTACGACAGAATACTGGTCAGCAATGAAAATGAGTAATCTACTGCTATACTTAACATGTATGAGTCTCACAAATACATCAGTCTACACTGAATCATAAGAGAATACATACTATATGATTCCCTTCATATAAATTTTTATCTATTTTTTTGAGACAGTTTTTGCTCTGTTGCCCAGGCTGGAGTGCAATGATGCGATCTCAGCTCACTGCAGCCTCCACCTCCTGGGTTCAAGTGATTCTCCTGCCTCAGCCTCCCAAGTAGCTGAGATTACAGGCACCCACCACGCCTGGCTAAATTTTTGTATTTTTAGTAGAGGTAAGGTTTCACCATGTTGGCCAGGCTGGCCTCGAACTCTTGACCTCAGGTGATCCACTGGCCTCGGGCTCCTCAAGTGCTAGGATTATACGCATGAGGTACCGTGCCCCTCATTTTTATATAAAATTTTAAAACAGACAAAACTAATCTATAATCTTATAAGTCAAGATGTGGTTACCTGTTGGGAGGGAGACTCTGGGCGCTAAAAAGTTTTATCTGCTGAATTAGGTGGTCAGTATATATAAGTATGTTCTGAAAATTCACTCAGCTATACCCTTTTGAATTTTATACTTTTCATGATTTTTAATAAAAAATTTTACCAAAAAAATGCTGTATTTCCAACACTTTAAGAGAAAGACAAGATCACTGATGCCTCTGAGTCCATCAGTGATTCAGAAGATTTATACTCTGGATACGAAGTGGTAGGAATACTCTTACCAATGCTTTTCACTTAATGTTTTCCTTTTGACATGTGCACAAAATGATATAAAATGAAATAGTTCTTTCAGTAAGCACAAAAGAAAACTCTTACATGATGGAAAAAGGAATACTATCCCATCTGAAGTGATGTAAATTCATTAATGAAATCTTTTAATTTACCATGTTTACCCATAAACCTTTACCTCTGAAACTCAATTACTTGCTATGCACCAGGTATTTAAAGTCTTTTATATTTGTTAATTCATTCCACAAATACTTACTAAACACCTACAATGTGTCATGGGGCACCAGGTGCCACAGATGTAGAAATAAACTAGAGAGACTTAGAGCACACCTCTATGAAGCATGTGGAAAAAAGACATTAAATTACTACTTGCTTAAATGAGTAACTGATTGGTGGGGAAATGCAATGAAGCAGGAAGTAGGAGGCTTTCCTAAGAAAATGGTGTTAAGCTCCGAGGATGATGTATGAGTTAACATTTCAAGACTAGCAAGTAGCATGTATGACACGCTCAGGTATATTGGAGCACAGTATAGTGGAAGTGAGAAAAGACAACTGCTGGAAGGGAAGACGACCAAAGTCAGATAAAGCAGGGCCTATTGGGTCACGTTGTGGGTTTTCACCTTTGGACCACAACAACCAACAGGCATACAAAAATACACAGTGGCAAACCACTGAAGAAATTTGTAAGCAGTGGCAGGTCACAATTACATTTGGAGTTTTCTATTTTTGCTTTGTCTTGACTAGAGGGCAATGGCGCAATCTCAGCTCACTGCAGCCTCTGCCTCCCGGGTTCAAGAGATTCTTCTGCCTCAGCCTCCCTACTAACTGGGATTACAGGTGCTCACCACCGCACCTGGCTAATTTTTGTATTTTGAGTAGAACATGGTTTTACCATGTTGGCCAGGCTGGTCTCGAACTCCTGACCTCAAATGGTCTGCCTGTCTTGACCTTCCAAAGTGCTGGGATTATAGACGTGGGCCACTGCGCCCGGCCTGGAGTTTTCTATTTTATTTGCTCTAATATTCTTACTATTATCTCATTCTTACAAAAGGGAAAACCAGGGACCGAGTCTTAAAAATTAAACTAACTTGCCTACTTACAATATATTCCTTCCTTTCACCACCAGAAAAATAAAATAACGTGGATCACAGTTATTGTCTTCCTCTTACAAATAATGGCTCCTTTGCAATATTGCCCTTAAAAATTTCCCAGCAGATTCAAGGACCTCCAGTTAAATTTTGAAGGAAGTCCTTAAAAGCCTTACAAAAGATATGTTACAATTGATTCCTTGTTTCCATTTTGTTCTTTAATTTTCATACCTGTAAAATGAGAATATTTCTTCTGATGAGTAAGAGTGATTGTTAGTAGAGTTCTAAGTACAAAAATTCTCAGTTAATCTAGTATTAAGTCAACCACAGTTTCTAGGCTGTCAGTTTAAAATCTGTTTCCCTGAACACATCATCCATAAACTCACTGCCTTGTTATTTTACCAGTGGTGATCTCCCTAATAGCTGAGCTGATCCTTCCCCAAAGGTCTCTGACAACCATATAATGATTGCTCACTTGATCATGGACATCTGATAATAAAGAATATAGTAAAAGCCTGAAGTGTTTTACTATTACCTTGGTCGTGAATTTCTCCCAAGAATTTGTCATGCTGTTCAATTGCTGCTTTTAATTAAACTGTCTTCCACCTCTGCTTTTCCACATTATGCTTGTTTGTTCATTTGTCTCCAGTAACTAACCTCAGATGAAATTTTTCACAGCAGTTTTTAATTCCTCAGCCTCCATTTTTACAAATTTTATTTGTTAAAAAATTCTTTCAGCCAGGCGCGGTGGCTCACACCTGTAATCCCAGCACTTTGGGAGGCCGAGGCGGGTGGATCACGAGGTCAAGAGATCGAGACCATCCTGGTCAACATGGTGAAACCCCGTCTCTACTAAAAATACAAAAATTAGCTGGGCATGGTGGCAAGTGCCTGTAATCTCAGCTACTCGGGAGGCTGAGGCAGGAGAATTGCTTGAACCCAGGAGGCGGAGGTTGCGGTGAGCCAAGATTGCGCCATTGCACTCCAGCCTGGGTAACAAGAGTGAAACTCAGTCTCAAAAAAAAAAAAAAAATTCTTTCAAAGTGTAATTTATCTGGGTCTCTGGTTTCTTAATCTATAAAATGAAAGGGACTTAGATTTGGTATTCCCTTCTAGCTAAATATTTCTATGTTCCCTTTAATCTTCTTATTTGTATTGTTTGAATAAGAGTAGTAATTTGAAAAACATGACCAGTGAATTGCATTGGCCCTTCACAGCTTGTTGTGAGAACCCTTTTTTCTGTAACTTGATACCAACCATTTCATATTTTACCCACACTGTTAGCTTCTGAAAGAATGAATACAACCAGGCTTCTTTCAACAGCCCTGAATCCCTGAATGAGAGACTCCACTGTTTACCAGCAGGGCTCAAAAATCAAATATTCTAGTTTAACAATTACAAGAGAGAGGGTGGGGAGAGAGGGAAGGAATG